>CACVBM020001422.1:0-47723 GCA_902728155.2 Microthlaspi erraticum | reverse complement strand
GAGACCGTTTCACTCATGTTTGTCCTCATAGTCATGTGTAGAACCTATTAATCCATGTTTGGATAAGTATGGGTCCATCTAGTTCATCTTATACACTACAAGTGAGTTTCCACAATGTGGAGTCACAGAGGTACATTTCGGACTCCTTACCTCTTCCGGTTCCCAAATTAGGTCCATTTGATGTTCCTCCCTTGGATTGAGACCGTTTCACTCATGTTTGTCCTCATAGTCATGTGTAGAACCTATTAATCCATGTTTGGGTAAGTATGGGTCCATCTAGTTCATCTTATACACTACAAGTGAGTTTCCACAATGTGGAGTCACAGAGGTACATTTCGGACTCCTTACCTCTTCCGGTTCCCAAATTAGGTCCATTTGATGTTCCTCCCTTGGATTGAGACCGTTTCACTCATGTTTGTCCTCATAGTCATGTGTAGAACCTATTAATCCATGTTTGGGTAAGTATGGGTCCATCTAGTTCATCTTATACACTACAAGTGAGTTTCCACAATGTGGAGTCACAGAGGTACATTTCGGACTCCTTACCTCTTCCGGTTCCCAAATTAGGTCCATTTGATGTTCCTCCCTTGGATTGAGACCGTTTCACTCATGTTTGTCCTCATAGTCATGTGTAGAACCTATTAATCCATGTTTGGGTAAGTATGGGTCCATCTAGTTCATCTTATACACTACAAGTGAGTTTCCACAATGTGGAGTCACAGAGGTACATTTCGGACTCCTTACCTCTTCCGGTTCCCAAATTTAGGTCCATTTGATGTTCCTCCCTTGGATTGAGACCGTTTCACTCATGTTTGTCCTCATAGTCATGTGTAGAACCTATTAATCCATGTTTGGGTAAGTATGGGTCCATCTAGTTCATCTTATACACTACAAGTGAGTTTCCACAATGTGGAGTCACAGAGGTACATTTCGGACTCCTTACCTCTTCCGGTTCCCAAATTAGGTCCATTTGATGTTCCTCCCTTGGATTGAGACCGTTTCACTCATGTTTGTCCTCATAGTCATGTGTAGAACCTATTAATCCATGTTTGGATAAGTATGGGTCCATCTAGTTCATCTTATACACTACAAGTGAGTTTCCACAATGTGGAGTCACAGAGGTACATTTCGGACTCCTTACCTCTTCCGGTTCCCAAATTAGGTCCATGTGATGTTCCTCCCTTGGATTAAGACCTTTTCACTCATGTTTGTCCTCAGATAAGTTTGTTGGCCAAAAGCAAATATGTGAAGACGTGATTAGAAACTGGTTTAAGAAATCTTTCTTACAACTCATTTAAAGAAAAGTTGTTAGATATTTAAAAAACCTTTCACTCTCAGAGTTCATTACAGTAGCCGAAGTAGACTTAATGAGAGCTAGCTAAAAGAGCTTTTGCAGAGGAAAAAAGATTGCTTCTTTACCTCTTTTCAAAAAAGATGCTTTGCAGAAATAGAGAGGGGCTATAATATTGTAGTTCGTAAAGTGTTCATTAAGTGTGACTAATCATGATCCAAAGCTTTAAACAGCAGCCAACAATGCCTAAAAGCGTCTGTAATTTACTCAAGACCCAAAAACATATTTTCAATGTCAGATCTTGAATTCCAACAAAACTCATCTTGAAAATCTCAAAAGTCAAAAGAAGATGTAACAAGCCATAATGTTACATCAGACTTGAATTAGAAACGTATCATGACCAAAAGCTCATCAGAGTTAAAAAAGGCAAAAGAAAAATAATAACATCCTCTACTTCTTTAAGCTGTAAATATTCCTCTCTTCAGCTTCTCATCTTCTCCTGCTTACCATTTCCATCTGCAAAATTCAAATCGAATTTAGATAAAAAAAATTATATAATTTCACACAAAAGGGTCATAAGACAAGAGGAATGTTTTGAAAGATAACACTTACATGTTAATGCTGAAGAAATCTCAGAGCTTTTAATCACACGCAGCCTCTTCACCGAAGATACAAACATACTGAAAATAAGAGAAAAAAAACAAAAAAAACTGTGATCAGAAAGTCGCAAACTTTAAAACGCTTTTACCAAACAAAGTTTCTTTTGTTTTTGTTATTGATCGAAGTATGATAAGACACAATAAATATGTGACTAGGAATCTAATTCTTCTCCTTTTGATAGAGAATGAAAAAGCTGAATCAGATTCAGGAAAAAAGGAAAAGGATTCTTACTGCCATGGGACATCTCCTACAAGCATCTTGTCTCCTTCATTGTCTTCATAAGTAAGAGTATATTCTCCATTCCCATCCAATAATCCAGTGATCGGTTTCTCTTCTTCCCCAAATGATGATGATTCTCTTTGAGCTAATAACATCAGAAAACACAATAATCACAAAAGTGCTCTGATTTGAGTCAAAAGTTTGAACCTTTTTGCAGGGAAAATTTACCTGCAAGAAGACCTCTGAAGAGCTTGTCGACTGTGAAAGATAGCTGCTCATAGCTATTGTGCGCACTGAGATCAACTTTACGACCAATAGGAACACCATACATGTTGATCTTCACAAACATGCCTCCTTCTCTCTTTGGTTCCATTGTCTTTCCTCGGCCACTTTCATCATCACACTTTTGATTCTTGGAGGTGGACTCGTTCCCAAGCTTTGAAGCGCTACCATTGACTAAATTCTTCCGGAATGATCGAACCGGAGGCCAACCCACCACTGGACCAGGAGCAGTTCTGTAACACAACAGAAAGGAAGAAACTTTTTAGTAAGAACAGAGCAAATACAGAGAAGCATCTAAAGATGGTTAAAAAGGTGAAACAGAGCAAATACAGAGAAGCATCTGAAGATGGTTAAAAAGTTGAAACAGAGCAAATACTATTAAGTAATTGAAAACAAACAAAGGCAGTAAAAAAGACTGAGACTTTAGCATGTGTGAAGGGAAAAAACGAACAGAAAGGTCAAAAAAACCTTTGAGATCCAATCTTAAGCAGACAGAAATGAACAAAAGTTTTGCAGATGACGGGACCAGTTATTGGTTAATTTCAAGTGAATATTACCATGACAAGAGGATACAAAACAGATAAAAACAAAAACAGAGAGATGAAAAATCAAAGGTGAGATTTTTAACCTCTTATGGGATGTGGTTTTGTTGGTGGTGGAAGAAGGAGAGAAGTGGTTGCCAGCGAGACAAAGGATAGATTTGTCTTTTGATTCTCTCTTGATACGTCTTAGAATCGATGTACCATCTTCGTCTTCTTCACCACCGGGTGGTCCGAGCTTTAACTCAAGTTTCTTCTCTTCTGTGCTGTAAACAGAGGTTTTGTCGTCTTGAAGCCAATTTCTTCTCCCTTGTGGTATCAAATTGAGGAGCTTTGGACAGATTTCGCCGTTTCTTGAACAACCCTCCATTAAGTTTCTTTGACCAATAAATTCCGACACGAGAAGACTTTAAAATACTTTGTCTTTAAGAGTTGACAACTTGTTCACGCAAAAGAACAAATTTGCCTAAACCCAAAATGAAAGAGCGAATAAGAAATTTCTGCAACTCTCAAAAACCCTTTAAAGCAACTTAAAAACCAAAGAAAGAAGAGAGAGAAGTTGAAATGGTGTGAGGAAGGTAGAGAGGTGATTAATGGGTCTTTTATACAACTCAAAGCTTCGCTTTTTTCATACCAAAAAAAAAAAAATGTAAACTTTTTTTGGTGGGTTCGTCTCTTTCTCTCACATCCACTCTCTCTCTCTCTGGATACTGAAAGTGGAAGAGATTATTGAGAATACAGTGAAAAAAGGAGACGAAGTCAGACTTATACGGAAGGAGAGACAGTGGTAAAACCAGAGGACAACAAAAGGAATCAAACCAAAAGTTAATAAGAATTGGAGACCAAGGAAATTACAGTAGT
The DNA here is from genome assembly GCA_902728155.2 of Microthlaspi erraticum. Taxonomy (NCBI): domain Eukaryota; kingdom Viridiplantae; phylum Streptophyta; class Magnoliopsida; order Brassicales; family Brassicaceae; genus Microthlaspi; species Microthlaspi erraticum. Next base: position 43,871 of record CACVBM020001422.1, on the reverse strand, counting down.
ACAAAATTAAAAAAGAATTTATTGGTGTGAAACACACGCAATCCTCTTCTCTCTCCCTTAAAGAACGGTAAGATAGTTTAGTGGAGGAAGCAAAAGCGTGCTGTTTTGTTTTGTTTTGTTTTAACCCCATAGGCCTCTTTTTTTCATCAACTCTTTCTTTTCTGCAATTTTTAAAAGAATCTTGTTTCACATGGTAAAAGTTACATCTTCTCTAGCGCAAAATAAAACATTTTCATTGATACTTTTGAATACAGATTTTTTTTTTGTTAAAAGACTAGTATAATTTTATAAATTTATGCCTATCAGAAAAATTGTGGGAAAAAATTTAAAGAGAGATTTGTAAACTAGCAAAAAAAAAAAAAAAACACTAATTAGTAAGTACACTGATTTATCATTTATGTCAGTAAATTGTACATAGGCAGTATCATTTAGGAGGCAGAGTATATATTAAAAAAATAAAATATAAATATAAATATGGTTGCCATAAAAAGAAATGGAGGATTCTACGATCTTTCTCTGGTCTGTTAGGATCACACTCCTATCGACTGTCCCATAAGACACGTATTCCAATGTGTTCGAAAGTTAAATGAATTTAGACATCTATACACGAAACCTTTCTAACTTTCTTTATTTTATTTTCAGTTCCCATTCTTTCTTTAATTATTACTTTTATTTTCACAAAGTAGTTTGGCTATTGTCTTTAATTTTGTACCCAGCATTATCAGTTTACCATTAGGGAAGCATATTTAAACTCGAGTGATACGAGGAATATATTTTATCATCTTACAGTTTAGATCGATTACACATAGAAACTCTTTCTATTACGTTAGGTTATTTTATTATTATATCCTTTACGTTCATTATAAACGTAGTACTAATTTTGTTTATACAAATCTAAAGACTAATAAGATATCAATCGCTTTCTTGTGATTTACCCATCACACGAGTGACAAAAGAAAAAACAAAACATAGTTCGAGTTAGTTTTTCGAACTTTACATAAATAAAAGAAGAATTATTGTGTATTTGTCTTGCATTAATTAAGAACATATTCAACGGGTAGGCTTTAGGTAGCATCAAAGGAGGAAATGAAGAATTTGGACATGTATCTCACATGTGTGAGGTACCAATATTACGCAAAAGCCGAATCAAAAGTCGCTCGTGGGAGTTTTGGTCAAGTAAGGAAGGGTAATTTCGGAACTTTACATAAATGGGTTATCTTATCACTAGTCATTTCTTGTCTCCATATCACCCAACTCCCACATTTCTTCCATCATCTGCTAATATGTAGACAAAATTCTGACAGACAACCTTAATCACGGTTCCTTAATCTCTCTGCTTTAATCATCCTTGGAGTATAAATCATTCTTTTTCTTGATTTATTTTTTGTTAGTTATTAGTTATACAAGGCACTCTAGATATATACAATTACAAACCATATGTAGTTAATATTTTCCAATGCTAAAACGAGTGTTGCATGATGCCAAAAACACCGACACTGTTCTTGTAGTTTTGGAAGCTCGAATAGCGTTTAACACAGGAGAGTGTTTGGTAGATCGCGCGTTTTGATTTAGCTTGTTCTTTTATGGAAGCCACGTGGCAATTATAGTCGAGTAGACAGAGACTAGAGGGAGAGAGATAGAACGAATCTCTGACTTGTGACAGTACTTCTTCTCTCTATCTGGACGGTAGACAAAAGTTGTACAGTTCGCTTTAGATCTCCTGATAAGGTTTCATCTCAACCGTGGAACTCAAATAACACCACTATCAACGGCTACGATTATTACCGTACTCCAAATAAAAAAAAGATAGCCGACTGACTCCATAACAAAAATTAAAGAGGGGAAAGGAATAAAACAAATCGTGAAATAAATGTCAAATCTGAGATAAAACATAAAAGCAATAGTAGTGGAGTGGTAAAATGATACTCTTCCACAGATGGATCGTGTTACAACTTACAAGGCTCCACCTCCCGAAAATGATCAACCTGAGTTTTTCTTTTCTACATTTATTTTAAAAGTTTGTTTGTTCGATTTGTCTAAATCATCGAATCATTTTATTGACTTCCTATTTTTTAGGAGAGGGTATTTGTATTACTATAAGTCTATAACCAATCGATACTTTTGTGAGTCTAATCTTATGATAACAGCGTATTTATTTGTCAATTATTCGTGGGCATATCATAGTGCAAAAGATTCGGGGGTTCCAAATCCAACGTGACAAATGTTTGTAATGAGTGTTTGTGGGGAATACTTGATAGATCATAGATGATATACATTATTTCACTGAAGTTGCTTTTTGAATACAGTACATGCTACTGCTTCCTTTTGCTGAATATGCCAAGTACTTTTTATCTGATAGCATTAACTATAACAGATACATCAGATTTATTTATGGCTGGGTCAATATCATTTATTGCTCCTTTTACGTTGGTTCATATTGCAAACGTTTATAACCGAGAGAAGGATATAACATTTGCAAGAAACGTTTGTTTTCTCTATGCCGATTCATGAAACTCGAATATCTGAAATAGCAAACTCTGCATAGTACAGAGTCGTGTTAATCTCTTATAATCCATTTACTATCCAGCATAGTACCATAAACAATATTTAATGTTTCACATGCATAGTTCTTGAAACTACAAAGACTCTGTTCCTTGGTCAAAACTATTGGATATCTTATGTTCTTCGTACTCATTATAGATGAGTTAAAGCCCAATTAAGCACCTACTGTATATCTACTCCTAGAAATGGTTTATGCAATTTATTTTATGCTTGATCGTTAGCCTAATGATCGTAGTATTTTGAAATTACTAGTTTATCACGAACTACTTTATAAACGGAATATTATAAGTTGTTAATTATACAAAAGTGGCATGCTCAATACTTTTAACTTTACTATTGTTTTGATAATAATCAGAAGCATCAAGCCAAGGAAGAGGAAGAGGTAAAGGTCACAAAGTTTTCAGCTACTAGTCCTAAAGGGCGAAAGAGCTTCTTTTTGTATTCCTCAATATCCATCGAGAGCATATAAGAATATAAAGACTTAAGAAACAGTTAATCATTGAAGAGAGTCTGACTATAAGTTGATAAATTATGTCCCTAAAAGAATAAGTAAGGGTAAACTATATGTTTTAAAGTTTCGACTTCAGTCATGCCTATATGATGGTCCATGGACTCTATGAACAAAATAAAGTGGACCGATTATTAATCAAAGCCATCGAAAATGTATTGTTTTTAACGTGGACCATTTCACAAAATCTGGATATATACTCTGGTAATGGCAAGACTGGTACAGAAAATTGACGTTGATGTCGTTGAGCTTAAGAATTGTGGTGGCTTTTATTTTATTTTATTTCTGTTAAAATGTTGTGGGGCGCAAATAAAATGTATTTGTTAATGATTGAATACAAATTGGAATAGGCCCTTTAACAAAAAAAAGAATACAAATTGGAATTAGAAGATTGGGGGCAAGGTTAAAGAGTTGAGAACAAGAAACGTATTAAAGGGTCGATTATAATTTCCTATTTCTAGGGTACGATACTACGATTGACTGAGTTACACACACCGTTAACATTACAACTATATAACCGTTTTTCTTTTCTTTTTGTTTGTTTTGTTTTTTTTTTTTACATCAACTATTAACATGATGTTCTTTTGAGATCATGATTCTTACATTACGAGTCTAAAATTTGTTATTTTAAGATTAAATGAGTCTCGAGTTTACTCATTTTTTCTCATCATCTCTTATAAACTCACTTTAACGTCAATTTGATTAAGAATGAAACGACTTATGAAATTAGAAATGCAAAAAATTGTGACTTGATAACTTTTTTTTTGAGGAAAGTGAGACACCATGTCTAAAGTGTCTTCCTTAAGACACCATGACTAGTTCCGTTTCTGACACTTTATTTTTCGTTGGGGTAGATTTTCTGAGCCCAAGAGATGGAAGCCTGATGGATCTTTTAGTGTGCACACGACGAGACAAGCCAAGGCCACTGAGCCGCCACCGCAGCCGCAGGCTAAACCAGAGTTGTGAACTAGTCCTCCTCCGCAGCTTCAGCTTCTGTTTTGGTATAATATCTCTAGTCAGAATCTGGCCCACTAGACTGAAGGTTCCATGTTGCTCATTAAAGGTTCTTCTGACTATAGCTAGGCGATCAACAACATGATTACCAAGTAGAGCATCCACGCACGGGTCCTTGTACCTTATGTAGACAATTACAAAATGCTTGGAGTTCTTGAGTCCCTCTTCCACATCTTGGGTACTTGTATCTACAGCCACTTTGACAATCTTCAACTTGGACAGGTCATGATTCTTAACGCTGTTCCTAATAGTAGTCGCAACCGCAAGCTCCAAGTATAGACGAATCCAGTCGTCATTCTCTTGCACCTCTGATTTCTCCAGCTGCATGAAAAAAAACAATCATTGAGCCAAAGCGAAAGCGAAAGCAAAAAAAGTCAACGAAAAAGTTGGTCTTAATCTTACCACGCGACATCGCTTTGAGTTTTCAAAAGGATCTTCTGGGGGCCACTGAGGAATGGTATTAGAGAGGAAGAAGTTTTTCACAGGTTTGTAATCGCTGCTTCTCTTGATATCACCCAAGTTGGTTCCGCCTATATATACAAGAGAGTAGACTAAATCAGCAATTTTTTTAAAGTGATATATATATATATATATATATATATATATGTATACAAGTTGTTAATGCTTCACGTAATATTACCTAATGGTCTAGCAATCGCGCACAATAAAACCAATTTGCCAGACTGAAGTTCTTGAACTCTAGTCTGAAAAGTGAGAGGCGAATTGGTAGCTGGATCCATGGCTTCCAAAGTGATGTAGTAACCGCAAGCTGCAGAAAAGGTGGTCTGGTTGTATTTCGTTACGCTAATGAGCTCTAAGTTTTTTCCCTAATAGGATCAAGCAATCGATTAATTGAATGTACATATGGATAATGGAACAGAAGAAAGAAAGAGTCATATATATATAAATATATACCTGGAGCAAATTGTAACGATGAAGGCCCATCCTAGCATAAAGGAGGACTATGCGACAACATGTATCATTACTACAGATGTATTCCATCAGGCCACGACAAAGGTCTGGTGCTGTAAGACCACCCACATCGAACCCCTAATTTATCAGCAAGTAAATTAATCAAATCGCTATCTCATAAAAACTAGCTAACAAGTAGACTCAGAATATATTATTTACCTCGGATTTCCTCACTACCTCCTCATACTCAAGCGTCTGGCGATAAGCCTCCTTCATACCCTCTTTTGTTGGATACCAACCCCAATCCCACGCCAACGGCAGACGCTTCTCTCTTTTTGTTTCACCCGACATTTTTTTCATTGTTTGGTCGATTTAGGTTTGTCCACGCGATTCCAAGTATATATACCCTTATCCTCATTTACATGGGCTTCAATTGGGTGGGCCTTTTAAAAGATCTTATGTAATTATGGTCATCGAAGAGAGCCGGATTCAATAGCAAGACTTGTTAGACTTATGTAATTATATTGTCTCTTACTGACTTTGTTTGTTTTCTCAACTGAAAAGAGTTTTCTTCATAAAATATCTTGTTTCATCTTTGTTTGGAGAAAACCTTACTAAGAAAATATGTCTACTTTACCTTTTCCTCACACGTACAAAGACTGTCTAGCTAGGTACAAGACTTGGGTATGTACCAAAATGACGCAGTATTGTAAAGTGCCTATACGCGTGCTACTATACACACACATCCGTATTTAAAGTTTCAAAGAGAAAAACCATGAAATGAATTGTATGGCCACGTAAGCGGGTATTAGGTAGTTACATGAAGCGGCGTTTCTTTTTCTCAGGAGTTGCGTGGACTTGCGCTTTGATTCCATACGTCCTCATTTGGAAATTCTCAAATGCCTCAGAAACTGCTTCCACCTGTTGATATTTGCAAACAAAAGATATTTTTAGAAACGTTACTTTATCATGTATTGAAGGAAAAACGAAAGTAATGTGATGATAAAATATTGATCACACAATTCACAAACCAGTTCTGGCTTTTTGGCATAGACTCTGACTATCATGTCTTGAAATGTTGTTGGGAACAAGTGACTAACTCTTTCCTCAGGTATCACAAACTTCTCCTCGCTCTCATAATCCTGTGAAAAACCGTAAATCAAACAGGGCTATTTCCAAATTTCCTCTTTCCACATTTAAGAAGTGTTATGTTATGTAAACAAGAAGAGAGACTATATATTAATATTTTGTTACCTTGAAGAAGTGGATGCTGATGGGTGACAAACCCCACACAAAGATAAGTTGGTTAGAATTTAACTACCGAAACAGAGATAAACAAAGAAGTAAAAAAAATGTTTGCTTACTTACCATTCAAGAGGGTTTTCTCTTCCACGAGCTAAATCAATCTTGACGTTTGCAACAGCGATGTCTTCTTCTCTCAACGTTAAGCTAGAATGTTTCTGTAAAATAAAAAATTCATGAGTATGGCAATGGACTGCAATATAGTTTTCCTTTATTACTAGTTAAGTGTCAAAGCTTACAAACCTGAGAACAGATGATATCTTGAGCAGTGACGGATTTGAAATGATCCATTTTGTCTTTTGGAACCGCATACTCGTTACAGAACTGCAAGTAAATATTCGTACATCAAACTAATTTAACCATAAAATAAAGGGAAAAAATGGGTGAAATTGAGTTCTTACTTGGTACAATTGCCTTCTTAGTATAAGCTCTCTAGCTTCTGCAAGCTCTGGACGTGAAGAGTTTTCAATAGTTTTGAGGATTGTCTCGTCCAACTGAAAATTGTGGAAGCACAAAATGTTTATAAAGAAGCAAAAGGAATTTGCTGCATACAGGAAAGGAAGAAAATAGAACCTTGCAGTATTCAGATGGGTATCAATGTAAGAAGAAATCCCCAAATGATCATTAGCTTTCACCATTGCATCTGCTATCATAAGCTCAATTGCCTGTAAATGATTCGAAAGAAACAAGTGAGAAACAGAGAAAGAACAGAGAAGGAACAGAGAACTATGAAGAAAGATGATTATGTTTTAGTACGGATGATTCTTATTAATATAATACCTTTACTTTCGGATGTGTGTAGACTGTTCGATGAAGATCAGCTCGAGTGCAAAGACGTTACGATCTACAGAAGTCAACCAGTTTTTATAAGGTAACCAAATCAAAGGCAAGCAAAGATATATTGAGGTGGACAAAAACTCACGAAGATGCAAACCTGGAGCTGGAGCTTCTGAATCACACTCTGTCTCTCGAGGTAATTTCTTACCATCGTGGTATTTCAAGTCAACTTTATACTTCATGTTTTTTTTTGCCCTAATTGGCAATTCCTTGAATTGCAGGCCTTTTTCACCAGCTCCCATGCCTATCGATAGGAACTTAGATAGGAGGTATTGTGGTTTGTCGTTGGTCACACTATCCTCCTCCGTGGCAAAAACCATGAGCATCACTTCCAGAGAAACAAAGAGGTAACCGTCAAAAAAATATTTGGTACCATTACTGCTCTTGCAACGCACCACCATCTCGCCTTTTATTTTTTCACAGCTAAGCATTAGTACACCGTGATTATCTAGGAATTTTGCACCTTTTTTGTTGGGGCCACGGTAAATCTCCTTTTCTGTCCATCCCTCAAAAATCATCAGCTTTGCTTCAACTGGATGAGTCCTAAGCCGTTTTAGGGCTAGCTCCAACGTAGGATACCTGAAAACATCTGTGATGCGATGGAACTTCTCGTTGGGATCTTCTGGTCGCTTTCGGTTGCAGTTAAATTTGGGAAACTTCTCTTCTGGTATTCCATGTAGCTGCACATACCTCAATCCCTCCTCAGAGCCTAAACCATAACAGCTGCACACACCATCTCTCTCTAAATCTGTGTATGGAGGATGTTTATCCAGATTTCTTTGAAGTATGTCAGGGCGAACATTGCTGCATAGATACCAGGCGCACAAAGGTTTGTAATCATCTTCAAAACCATGCAATATAAGGCTCGCGCTAATCAGATCGCCAAGGCTATAGGCCCAACATAATGAATGATCCTCTTGGTCTCTGATGTATCCTGCAACTTGTGTCATCCTCTTCACTGTTTTCGGCTTGGATAGATAGGAGTCCTCCAAAGGTTTGGGCTTCCAAAACAAAGCCATCTTGCCTCCTGATCAGATAACCTTAGCTGTGCTTTTGGATATGCTTTCGTTTCCCTGATATAACCAAATCTTATCTTGCCTAGCAGTTTCTTTGCGAGTTTGTTGGAAACCGTCTTCGGTTTCGTATTAAGGATAGGATGCTCGCTCAGTACTTTACTCCTTCTCTTACAACGGATCATACGCTTCAGTTCTTCTTGCAGTGCATCTGCTTGCTCTTCATCGGATGCATCTTCTCTCTGTCTTTTTCCGGGAGTGCATGATTCAACTGATGTGGAATGAGCTTTTTTGGCTTTTGGAACCACATACTCGTTACAGAACTGCAAGTAAGAATTCACAAAGCATAAGTAGTTGTTCATGGGCGGCTAGAATTCACAATTTGGTTGCTATATATAACTTACATTCAGCTGTGAAAATTCAGTCCTAGCTAGTATCTTATCCTGTCCAGAAAACATTAGATTAGATCATCAATAAAGAGGGAAAGGAAGCAACAAATATTGTCACGGTCTTAGAAAAAGAATGACCTTCACTCTCTTCAGCATTTGAGCATGAACATTGACATGGTCAATCATGTTTGCACCCATTAACTCTTGAGACCTGCATACAAGAACTGGCATATAAATTGCTGCACAGAAGAATGATATCCAGAGGGTGAAAGTACTGAAACTAAGGCAGTAAAGAAAGTGCTCTAAATATGACATTTTAAAGAAAGTGAGAGACATACCACGCACACCCAATGGCTCTTGGGAGGAAATCACGCTCAAAAGTCGGACTGAAAGGCACATGGAGAAGTCCTGGAGCATGTCTCACAGTCTGAAGATCGTATCTATCAATATCAAGCTCCATTCCCTATAAAAGGTATACCGTATTACATTAAAACTTTACCATACTTGGCAAAATATTACTTGCCAACCAAAACTTGTACCTGGAAAGTTTCTAGCCTCTGAACAGTTTGCATAGCTCCTGGATATACCATTTGTGTCACTCCTGAAACAGCAATGTTAATGAAATTTCTCTCAGATAAGGACACCAAAGTTAAAAGAAAGAAATGGAAAATTTCTTTCCCCTGATTGCAAACTTTCTACTTTCGACAGAGAAATGCTTCTTTACGGACTAAATAAAAACACAGGAAAACGCAAGCCATCTCACCAAGCTGCTTGAGTTCACGAAGCCTGCCACAATGGAATAGATAAAACGAATCAGCACCTTTCCAATGAATCTCGAGGATATATGCATACAATGGAAATGAAACGAGCAGAATCCAAAGGATAAACTACCTCTGAAACTTCTCCGTGTCAACGTATTTCAAACAAATCTGCAAATTAAACTGGAGTATCAGTAGAGATGACAAATTGAGTCGTCACGAAATTTGAAAATCGCAAAGTTAAAACCTAAGATGAACAAACCAGATACAAACTCTAGCAAAAATCCACCAGATGCATCTACTAAACGATTTTCGTCGAGAGAAAAGGAAATGTAACGACGAAGACATTTATCCAGATTCCAAGTCGAACGAAAGGCTTTTACGGTAAAAGCATGTACAGAGCGTCATCGTCATCACTCGTCCCAGATACAAATTCCGGAAATAGACCGAGGTGGAGGAATTAGAGAAAATTACAGGATCGAGTTTGCTGTATCGGCGAACGCTGTCGTAGAGATGCTTTCTGAGTCGGAGCTCGTTCGTCGGAGCACCGGCCGCGGATTTATCCGGCAAACTCAGGTCTTCGTCGTACGCTCCCATTTTAGCTGAATTCGCGATCGCTCCGTCGAGAGCAACCGGAGATTCTGAGAGAATTGAAAAGCGATTTGTATGTTGAAGTTGGGACTGGAGAGAGAATGACTTAGTGAGGAAGGAGTGTTTTGATTTCCGTTTCTTCGAGCCAAGATTTATGACAGGTAAAAGCTGCAAATAGATCCTATACTCTTCTTTTATCCCAAAAAAACCAATTTAAGTGGTAAGGCTACAAAATATACACACTGAAGTTGGGGTTTATTGTGTATATTTAAAAAAAACGGGCTTTTTTCGCATTTGTTGAAAAGTTTAGGCATGTTAGCTTTTTATCACGTTAATAATTTTTTAATTGTTTGGTAATTCCGTTGTTACAAATAATTCCCATGTCATTAGAGAGGTCTCAATGGTAGTTAACCACCGAATTAATTTGCCCCAATTTTCAAATACAAAATATTATCTGAATTTAATTAAATCTTTGGCGTAGCCAGCAAGCACAACTGTGCTTCCGTACAACTCAAGTCATGGGCTCTCTCTTTTGATGGGTTTATTTCTAGTTGGGCCTTTTCTTTGTTGAAGCCACATACAAAATTATCGATCTTGACGGAAAAGACAAACCAAAAGTCGCTCGTGGGAGTTTTGGTCAAAGAAGGAAGGGTAATTTGGGAATTTTGATAGATGGTTTATCTTATCACTAGTCATTTCTTCTCCATATTACCCAATTCCAACATTTCTTGATATCTTCTATCATCGGCTAATATGTAGACTACAGACAACCTTAATCATGGTTCCTTAATCTCTCTGCTTTAACTCACTCTTTCTTAATCATCCTTGGTTTAAAAACTAGATTATTATTCGTTCTTGATTTATTTTTTGGTCATGCAAGACACTCTATATATATCCAAACATAAACTCTGACGTAATTTTCAAAAGCTAAAATGAGCGTTGCATTGGATGATGCCAAAAACACTGACACTGTTCTTCAAGGGGGTTTGGAAGCTCGAAATAGCATTTAATTTAACACACAGAGAGTGTTTGGTAGATTCTTTCGTTTTGATTTATCTTATTCTTAGTAGACATAGACTAGAGAGAGAACGAATCTCTGACTTGAGACAGTGCTTCTTCTCCCTATCTGGAGTTCTGGACGGTAGACAAAAGTTGTACAATTAGCTTTAGATCTCTTGGTAAGGTTTAATCACAGCCGTTGAAATCAAATAACACCACAATCAACCGCTACGATTATTACGGTACACCACTACACCCAATGAAAAAGATAGCTACTGACTCTATAGGAAAATAAAAGAGGGAAACGGAATAAAACAAATCATGAAATATATGGCAAATCTGAGATAAAAGCAACAGTATTGCCGTATTGGTAACTTGTTAATTATACAAAGTGGTATGCTTAATACTTTAGTAACTTTACTATTGTTGTGATAATTATCAGAAGTATCAAGCTAAGTAAAAGATAATGGTCAAAAACATTTCAACTACAAGTCCTAAAGGGTAAAAAAAACTTTTTTTTTGTTTTCTTCAATATTCATGGAGAGAATTTAAGAATATGAAGACTCAAGAACGATTATCACGAGGATAGACTAAAAGTTGATAAATTATGTCGCCCAAAAGAATGAGTAACTATGTTTTAAAGTTTCGACTTCAGTTATGTTTCTCATGGTTCATGGAAAGTGGCCCAAATATTAATCAAACTAGGGTTTGACCCGTGCCCAGCACGGGGTGATAGTTTCTGAATTTGTATTTTTATTAAAAATTGTTTATTTAAATATTTCGACATTTTATGCGAGAGATTTTTAATCTTTGTTATTCGTTTATAGTATGAAAATTAGGCATTTTAATCCATTTAAAAAAAGAAATAAATTAAAGCATTGATCGTAACCACAGATTAAATATGATAGATTTAACCGAGATACATAAAACTCAAATAACTATAATATAATAAGATAGTTTAAAGAAAAAAAATTGAAAATAAAACATTATTCTTTAGAAAAATTATACATCATGTATTTCATAAGATAAAAAGTTTTAGCTGTGTGGACACGGATTAGAACTAATTTTTTTCTTTCTTTCAAAACTAAAACATGCTTTATTATAATTTCAAAACAATCCAACCAATCAGAAAATAATATGCAGAATCCAAATTGTCAAAACAGCAAAAATATAATTAATTTTGTATAGAAAGTTGAAACAGATAGAGTAATATTCAAAAGTTTAATCAAAATAAAATATTTATAAAAAGAACTTTTTTTATTCGATTTATTATAGATTTTAATTAAAAAACCATATTAAATGAAAAAAAAATTACATTTGGATACCTACTAAATGAGGTTATATACGAAACAATTTATATTATTTTGTTTTTAAAAATTCAAATCATAACATGTACAGAAAAAGTTTTAGATTTTTTTTGATAGATTTTTTATATTGTGATTCAAATTATTTTATTAAATAAATTTAAACAAAGATGATAGAAGATGTATACTGATTTTAAAAGAAATTATTATGATGGAATTAAATTGAATCTCATATCTTCCTTATTTACTAATTTTCGTAGTTGCCAATTAAGGAAAGAGAATGATAAATTTAATTTCATTATTTGGTTGTAAGCATAATATGCAATGGCATATATTGTAATTTGTCTAGTAAAGCTTGTCTTAATTAGAAATTGCTCTAAGAGTGAACCTAGTGATGACACCTAAGCAATGACATTCTTGTTAATAACACATTAGACAAAGGTTATTTAGTTAGTGTTTTCTCTTTTAATATATTAGGAATTTATCGAATATGTATTGTTTTTAACGGGTACCATTCCACAAAACGGCATATATACACTGGCAAGACTGGTACAGAAAATTGACGTTGAGCCTAAGAATGTTGTTGAATTTTAATTTATTTTATTTTATTATAATGTTGTGGGGCGGAAAAAAAATGTATTTGTTAATGAATAATTTTGATATACAATTTCGATAAGTACGAATCAAATGAGGATTTAGACAGAAAGATTACAAACTGGAATTAGAAGACTTACGCTAAGATCAATTAAAGAGTTGAAATAAGAAAAGTATTGAAGGGTCAATTGTAGTTTCCTATCTTCTAGGGTCTGGTTGACTAAGTTATACGCGCATTAATATTATAACTAAATAATTCTTAATCAAAATATGATGTTCTTGAGTTTGATCGTATAGAGATTTGTAGTGGAGTAGCTGAAGATTTCTTTTTTAGATCATGAATTTTAGTTCTTACAATGAGTTTTATATCTTTAGCGTCAGTTTGATTGTAAACGACTTATAGAAAAGAAAGACATATGTTATTGAGTTTGATCGTATATGATGTGTTATTGGGAGATTTGTAGTGGAATAGCTGACGATTTCTTTTTAAGATCATGATTCTTAGTTCTTTTAATGAGCTTTATATCTTTAGCTGATCGGAAACGAGTTATAAAAAATGAATGCAAAAAATGTGACCTAATTTGTTGTAACGTAAGTAAAACAAAAAAACAAAAAATCACTACTATTTGTCAATAACAGCTCATTGTTCTTTGTACCTTCTTTCTATTATCACTTGCGAAATCTTAACACAAAGGTTGATAGTAATTTGAATAGTGAATTGAATTTTTCTATAAAGATGTACAAAATATACACATGACTCTTCGCATTGCATTAGGAGTTGATTGACTGAGTTATACACATGTTAATACTACAGCTAAATAACCCTTAATAAAAATATGATATTCTTGAGTTTGATCGTATAATGTGTTTCATAAAAATATGATATTCTTGAGTTTGATCGTATGATGTATTACTGAGAGATTTGTAGTAGAGTAGCTGAAAAAATCTTTTTGAGTTCATGATTCTTAGTTCTTACAATGAGCTTTATATCTCTAGTGTCAATTCGATTGAAACGATTTACAGAAAAGAAATGCAAATGTTCTTGAGTTTGATCGTATATGATGTGTTATTGGGAGATTTGTAGTGGAGTAGCAAAAGATTTCTTTTTGAAATCATGATTCTTAATTCTTTCAATGAGCTGCTTTATATCTTTCGCTGATCGGATACGATTTATAAAAAAATGAATGCAAAAAATGTGACTTAATTTATTCTAATATAAGTAAAACAAAAAATAACAAAAAAATAACTATAAAAGTATCAAGGTCCACAATGTGATCTGAAAGGTGTGAACAGAACCAAACTGGCAGCAACAGCTCGTTGTTCTCTCTGTACTTTCTTTTTTCGTATCGGTTGCTAAATCTTACTTATTTTTATTTTTTTGTCAAAACACACGTATGAATTTTTTTTTTTGCCTAAACTGTCTTTTTCCAAATCTTTTTATTTTATAAAGCAGAAGTCTTTAAAACTGTTGACCACTCTTTTTAATGTAATGCATTTCTATCATCATTTTTTTGTAGATATTAGTCATTTTCTACCATGTCCCCTTTCTTTATCTGCTTTTCAACACAGCAATAGATTTTCTTAGATCTACATTTTCTTAGATTTTACTGTGCGCAGTTAATGCTGATATTCAATGCGGCACCCAATTTATCGATTATTAGATCAAATTAATGTGATATTTACAAAATAATATGCTATATTTTCATTAACACAAACAAATAAATAAAGTCTTTACAAAAGAAGTTAAATATTTGTAAGAAATACTAATTATCTAAAATTTGTAAACAGAATAAAAGACAATCTAGGAGCATTATTACGCTCTCCCTCTCTCTTTCCATAGGTAAATGCTTAAAGGGAAAACAAGTTTGTTTCGAGATGTTAGAAAAGAAAATTAGATGTTATGCAAATTTATTTCGAGTGTCTGTGAAATTTGTATGTTGAAATTATTTTAAAACATCTAACGTTCTAAACTGTAGATGGTATTTGTTAAACGGATATAATGTAAATTCTCAGAAAAAAACATTGGAAACTAAAGTATTAGAACTAGAAGCACTCAATATATTTGCCCGTTGACCTTGAGCAGCTACTGATCATCCTCGAATCCGGGCAGTAATATTAGACACCAAACGTATTACTATTAGGTAAATTAACCAACACCGAACCTAATTAAATACACTAAATGTCTAATTAGTAATTACTTTACAAAAAATCCATTCATAGAATTTTTGGGTTAGTATGATGATATGATCAATCAATCATATTATATATATTTTTTGTGATATTAATAAATGATAAATTTTGTTTTTTTTGGACATTTTCCTCTGTCAATTGAGATTTTTATTTGATGTTAAAATTATGATTTTTTTATTTTAGATTTTTCTTTAGTCCGACAAGAGTGTGTGAGCTTCACTCCTACTCCCATGGCTGATCTCATCTGTTTTCTACTTGTTTCTCATCTCCATTAACAAAATCAATCAAAACCCATCTCAATTCTCCATTACACTTCCATCAAATCAAGATTCTTTTCTTCCTTCCTTCTTCTTTCATTTCTAATTGTAGTTAGGTTTCTCAATTTCTCAATGAATCTCTCTATTTCCAGTTTCTGTTTTCTTTCGTTCTTCATCTTCTTGAGCTCCTTACCGAATTTCTCCTCCTCGAAGCCAATGAATTGCTCCGACACAACCCGTCTCTGCACTTCCTTCCTCGCATTCAAACCGAACCAAAACCAAACCTTCTCCGTAATCCAAAGCATGTTCGACGCATTACCGGCGGACATAACCGCCGACGTCTCCGGTTACACCTACGTGAGAAAGAACTGCTCTTGTCTCACCACGACTCATCAATACACAACGAACACGACATTCACAGTCAGACAAAACCGTAGCTACATTTCCGAAGCTGTCGTCTCTGCTTACTCTGGTCTCGCGTTTCCACCGAACACCACTAGAGGTGCCCCTGCCGGCGCGGTTGTCTCTGTGCAGCTTCTCTGCGGATGCTCGAGTGGTCTCTGGAACTACCTTATGAGCTACGTGACTGTTTCCGGAGATAGTGTTCAATCTCTCTCGAGCAGATTCGGTGTTAGTATGGATCGAATTGAAGAAGTCAATGGAATCTCGAATCCTGATAATATCACAATAGGAGATGTCTTTTACATCCCTCTTGATTCCGGTAAAGAATCTTAATTTTTGTGAAATTTAGGGTTTAAAGATTACATTTTGATGGTTTTGATTTTAAATTTTGTGAAATTAGGGTTTATTAAAGATAACAATTTGATGTTTTGATTCAAATTTGTTTGTTTAAAGTACCTGGAGAGCCTTATGAGACAAGTGAGATAAATCCTCCTGCTCCTTCTCCTGCGCCTGCATCAACCAATAGCAATATCTCAGGTTTTTGAGCTGCGGCGCAACGGTCAATGCAGTAGTTCTCAGCAGGAGAGGTGGGTTGATGCAAGAGCTCAACAGGAGAAGGATCAAAGTTGTTGAAGACAAAGGAGAAGTTAGCTTCAAGACTGCCATGAAAGCAGATTTGGTCATCGCAGGATCAGCTGTGTGTACCTCATGGATAGATCAATACATGAATCATCATCCAGCTGGTGGAAGTCAGATAGCTTGGTGGATAATGGAGAATCGAAGAGAATACTTTGATAGAGCGAAACCAGTGCTTGACCGAGTGAAAATGCTTATCTTTCTATCTGAATCACAGAGCAAACAGTGGTTAACATGGTGCGAGGAGGAGAGTATAAAGCTAAGATCACAACCAGTGATTGTTCCACTCTCTGTTAACGACGAGTTAGCTTTCGTAGCTGGGATTCCTTCCTCGCTCAACACACCAACACTCACTCCAGAGAAAATGAAGGAGAAGAGACAAACGCTACGCGAATCAGTCAGAGCAGAGTTAGGTTTAACAGACGCAGATATGCTTGTCATGTCTCTCAGCAGCATAAACCCACCAAAGGGACAACTTCATCTCCTTGAATCTGTTGCCTTGGCACTCGCTGAGAGAGAACAAGAAGGTCAGAGGAGTCTCAAAGGCGTCACTAAGAAAGAAAAAGTCAGTCTCTTAAGCAAACATCGTCTAAGAGGCTCTGCTCGGCAGATGCAAAGTGTTTCTCACACACTTGACAATGGCGTAATTAAGGAGAAGCAAGAGCTCAAAGTTCTTTTGGGATCAGTTGGTTCAAAGAGCAACAAAGTTGGATACGTCAAAGAGATGCTAAGCTTCTTATCAAGCAATAGAAACTTATCCAAGTCGGTTATTTGGACTCCAGCAACAACTCGTGTTGCTTCGTTATACTCTGCAGCTGATGTCTACGTTACAAACTCTCAGGTAATAATTAATCCTCCTCTGACCTCAAAAACATTATTCAATACATTGACAAAGCTAATAGGCTCTAATTGAACATTTCTCTACAGGGCGTTGGAGAAACATTTGGGAGAGTAACAATAGAAGCAATGGCGTATGGACTTGCAGTGGTGGGAACAGATGCAGGAGGAACGAAAGAGATGGTGCGACACAACGTGACCGGTCTGCTTCACTCAATGGGAAGATCAGGGAACAAAGAGCTGGCTCGTAATCTCTTGTTTCTACTTAGAAATCCAGACAAAAGGCTACAGTTTGGTGTCCAAGGACGTAAAAAAGTTGAGGAAATGTACATGAAGCAACATATGTACAAGCGATTCGTTGACGTTCTTGTCAAATGTATGAGACCATAAACACTTTTGATCGTAACAATTTATGTCATGCTATATTCTTTGGAGATATTGGGTTTTTTTTTTTTGGGTTTACTACATAATATAAATCTATAAACTTAGATTTTTATTCTTAATCTGAATCTCAAAGTTCCTATTTTTAGTATGATGAAACTTAGATTTTTATGTTTTTCCGGTTAATGGAGAAGCTGATCAAGTGAATCACAGTGGAAAAGGAGGTCGTGTGCCTTATATATGGATTGTTGGTGGTCTTGGAGTTGTGCTTGCGCTTCTTGTCATGTGTATACTTGTATGTATCTGTATGAGATCATCTAGTTGTAGTAGCTCCAGTGATGAAGATGGTGGTGGTGGACACAACTTCCAAATTCTTAGGAAGTCCGGTTTCTTCTGCGGTTCTGGTCGGTATAACTGCTGCAGATCAGGGGATATCAGACAAACCAACGGTGAAACTCAGAGCCATCACCAAGTTGTTTCTATTCCTAAAGGTCTGTTTTTTTGGTCTCATCATTTATCTGTGGCTTTCTTCTTGAAAGAGTCTTCTTTTTGGTTGTTTTAATGTTTTTTTTGTTTGTTTCATGGATATATATATAGCTCTTGGCGATGGAATGTTTGAGATAGAGAAGCCTGTGGTGTTTACTTATGACGAAATCCGTGCGGCTACGGATGAGTTCTCTGATTCTAATCTTCTTGGTCATGGAAATTACGGTTCAGTGTACTTTGGTCTACTCAGAGAACAGGTTTGTGCCTTTAGTCACATCTTTAGTCGTCACTGATGGCTTTAGACCTTTAGTCGTTGTAGTATAATGATGAAACTTGTTGCAGGAAGTTGCTGTGAAAAGGATGACTGCTACAAAGACTAAAGAGTTTGCAGCAGAGATGAAAGTTCTTTGCAAAGTTCATCATTCAAATCTGGTAATCCTCCGTTGTGTGTAATGTAATCTTCTTTTATGCGAATGAATCGTTCGGAGATTATATATGACTTCTTGGCTTTGCTCTTTTTTATTCTTGTCAAAGGTAGAGTTGATTGGTTATGCTGCAACCGTTGACGAGCTTTTCGTAGTGTATGAGTATGTCCAAAAGGGAATGCTGAAAAACCATTTGCATGAGCCTCAGAGCAAAGGTAAAAGAGAGCTAATACCTACAAGACATAACGAGATGATGATGAATGATGATAATGATATGTTTGTTGATGTTTCTTAAAGGCAATACACCACTGTCTTGGATAATGAGGAATCAGATTGCACTTGACGCAGCGAGAGGCTTGGAATATATACATGAACATACTAAAACTCATTATGTTCACAGAGACATCAAGACTAGCAATATCTTGCTCGATGAGGCATTCAGGGCTAAGGTCTGAGTCTCAACTTATGATGGAAAAAACACATTAGTACATGTTATGATTCGTATACAGGACAAAATTGAGTTGATATTTATCTTTGCACATTGTCTAGATATCGGATTTTGGACTTGCGAAACTCGTTGAGAAAACTGGAGATGGAGAAATCTCTGTTACTAAAGTTGTTGGTACATATGGTTATCTTGCACCAGAGTAAGTATTTCAGAAACCTGAAGCTACTTATGGACACTTTAGTGAACTCCTAACTGTGACATTTCTGTCTTGTCCTCTGCAGATATCTTAGTGACGGTCTTGCTACTCCGAAAAGCGATGTTTATCGTTTGGTGTTGTTCTGTTTGAGATCATCTCTGGAAGAGAAGCTGTTATAAGAACGGAGGCAATGGGAACAAAGAATCCAGAGAGACGTCCATTGGCATCTATTGTAAGTTCTTGGAGTTTATAAACATCGATGAAAAATCCATTTGCAAACCCTTTTTTTTACTGTTGCAGGTGTTGAAAGCTCTTAAGAACTCACCAGACTCTATGAACATGTCGAGTTTGAAGGAGTTAATTGATCCAAACATGATGGATTTATACCCACACGACTGTTTGTAAGGTAAACTGAAAACCGAATACATAGTAGTTGGAGAAATGTAGTAAAGATATGAAGATTTTCATTTTGAATGATTTTTGTGGACAGATTGCCATGTTGGCGAAGCAATGCGTGGATAATGATCCGATTCTAAGACCAAACATGACGCAAGTGGTTATATCTCTCTCGCAGATACTCTTGTCTTCCATTGAATGGGAAGCAACTCTTGCTGGAAACAGCCAAGTCTTTAGTGGTCTTGTCCAAGGAAGATAAAACAAACGAATCCTTAAAATTTAGGCCCTTTCTCTGTTATTCGCCATTGCTAGAAGCTTAGTTTGTGTAGAGAAATGATCATTATTTATATTTTGCTCTTTGCTTGTCTCTGTATGATTATTCTTTTGGAGAATCAATGAAGAGATGTATGAGTTTATATATGCTTTGATATGTTCAGTCTTGCAAAGAAACATCACTTTGTTAACTTACATAATATTGATGATGATGATGATACATGAGACAAAACCATACACACAGTTTTTGAAAGTATTTACTTGATGTTGGTCCATGTGTTACTATCAGCCAATGATGATTTTTCATGAATGTTTTACAAAGTATTTGTGTATTGAGTTTATACAATGTTAATGAATCAATATTTTTCCATATTCACATCTGAATCTTAACAAAGTAAACCTTTTTTCCTTTGTTCACTATATCCTAAAACATCTCAATTCTTCATTTCTCTTCTTTAACTTACTACATTGAACTTTTCCTTAAATTATGAGGATGTTATTCTAGATTCCTTTTAAGTATGACAAGACGAACATTGACTTTGATAGTGACGGTTTTCATAAGTATGTACAAAATATACACATGACTCTTCGCATTGCGTCACAAGTTGCTCTAGCCAAGTCTATATATGACATCGCCAAAATCAAAACTTAAATCGCTATGATTTATCGATTCTAGCAGTGTTACCAATCAATAATTTTGTGAGCCTAAACTCATGATAAAAGTGTATTTATGTGTCAATTAATTGTGGGAAAATCAATTAAGAGTAAAACAAAAAAGTAACAAAAAAAATCACTATCAGGTCCACAATGTGATCTAAAAGGTGTGGTGGGACAGAACCAAACTGTTTTTTGTCAGTAACAGCTCATTGTTCTCTGTACCTTCTTCTAAATCACTTGCTAAATCTTAATTAACAAAAATATTTTTCCCTAAATTGTCTTTTTCAAAATCTTTATTTTGGGTATTATCTTACTTCGAATCGATAAAGCACAAGTCTTCAAAACTGTTGACCACTTTTTTTTATAATCCATTTCTATCGTCATTTTGTTTGTTGTAGATATTAGTCATTTTCTACCATGTCACATTTCTCCCATGTTATCTGCTTTTGAACATAGCAATAGATTTTCTTAGATCTACATTTTCTTAGATTTTACTGTGCGCATTTAGTGCTGCTATTCAATGCGATATCTAATTTATCGGTTATTAGATCAAATTAATGTGATATTTACAAACTAGTATGCTATCGTTCCATTAACACAAACAAATAGGAGTAGTAAATAAAAGTCTTTAAAAAATAAATTAAAATTTGTAAAGAGAATAAAAGACAATTCTAGGAGTCTCCCTCTCTCTCTCCGTTGGTAGATGTTTATAGGGAAAACAAGTTTGTTTCAAGATGTTAGAGAAAAAAAATTAGATGTTGCAAATTTATTTCGTGTATCTGTGAATTTTGTATGTTGAAATTATTTAAATTTGTTAAACGGATATACAATATAAATTCTCAGAAAAGAACATTGGAAACTAAAGTATTAGAAGCACACAATATATCTGCTCGTTGACCTTGAACAGCTACTAATCATCCTCGAATCCGGACAGTTATATAGACACCAAACGGATTAGGTAATTAACCAACACCGAACCTAATTAAAAATACACTAAATGTCTAATTACCAATTACTTTTCAAAAAAATCCATTCATAGAATATTTTTTGATCAATCAATCATATTATATTATTTTGTGATAGTAATAAATAATAATTTTTGTTTTCTTTGGACATTTTACTCTATCAACTGAGATTTTTATTTGATGTTAAAACTATGATTTTTTATTTTAGAGTGTGTGAGCTTCACTCCTACTCCCATGGGTGATCTCATCTGCTTTCTACTTGTTTCTCATCTCCATTAACAAAACCAATCAAAACCCATCTCAATTCTCCACTACATTTCCATCAAATCAAGATTCTTTTCTTCCTTCCTTCTTCTTTATCCCCTAAAAAACCCTTCTTTCATTTCTAATTGTAGTTAGGTTTCTCGATTTCTCAATGAATCTCTCTACTTCCAGTTTCTGGATTCTTTCGTTCTTCATCTTCTTAAGCTCTTTACCTAATTTCTCCTCCTCGAAGCCAATGAATTGCTCCGACACAACCCGTCTCTGCACTTCCTTCCTCGCATTCAAACCGAACCAAAACCAAACCTTCTCCGTAATCCAAAGCATGTTCGACGCATTTCCGGCGGACATAACCGCCGACGTCTCCGGTTACACCTACGTGAGAAAAAACTGTTCTTGTCTCACCACGACTCATCAGTACACAACGAACACGACATTCACAGTCAGACAAAACCGTAGCTTCATTTCCGAAGCTGTCGTCTCTGCTTACTCTGGTCTCGCGTTTCCCCCGAACAGCACTAGAGGTGTCAGTGCCGGCGCGGTCGTATCGGTGCAGCTTCTCTGCGGATGCTCGAGTGGTCTCTGGAACTACCTTATGAGCTACGTGACTGTCTCTGGAGACAGTGTTCAATCGCTCTCGAGCAGATTCGGTGTTAGTATGGATCGAATTGAAGAAGTTAATGGAATCTCGAATCCTGACAATATCACAATCGGAGATGTCTTTTACATCCCTCTTGATTCCGGTAAAGAATCTTAATTTTTGTGAAATTTAGGGTTTAAAGATTACATTTTGATGGTTTTGATTTTAATTTTGTGAAATTAGGGTTTATTAAAGATAACAATTTGATGTTTTGATTCAAATTTGTTTGTTGAAGTACCTGGAGAGCCTTATGAGACAAATGAAATGAATCCTCCTGCTCCTTCTCCTGCGCCTGCATCAACCAATAGCAATATCTCAGGTTTTTGATCTTTGTCTTAATCTGAATCTCAAAGTTTCTATTTTTAGTATGATGAAACTTAGATATTTATGTTTTTCCGGTTATGCAGAAGCTGATGAGGTGAATCACAGTGGAAAAGGAGGTCGTGTGCCTTATATATGGATTGTTGGTGGTCTTGGAGTTGTGCTTGCGCTTCTTGTCATGTGTATACTTGTATGTATATGTTTGAGATCATCTAGTTGTAGCGGTTCCAGTGATGAAGATGGTGGTGGTGGACACAACTTCCAAATTCTTAGAAAGTCTGGTTTCTTTTGCGGTTCTGGTCGGTATAACTGCTGCAGATCAGGGGATATCAGACAAACCAACGGTGAAACTCAGAGCCATCACCAAGTTGTTTCTATTCCTAAAGGTCTGATTTTTTTGGTCGCATCATTCATCTGTGGCTTTCTTCTTGAAAGAGTCTTCTTTTTGGTTGTTTTAATGTTTTTTTTGTTTGTTTCATGGATATATATATAGCTCTTGGCGATGGAATGTTTGAGATAGAGAAGCCTGTGGTGTTTACTTATGATGAAATCCGTGCGGCTACGGATGAGTTCTCTGATTCTAATCTTCTTGGTCATGGAAATTATGGTTCAGTGTACTTTGGTCTACTTAGAGAACAGGTTTGTGTCTTTAGTCACATCTTCATCTTCATTGTGTAATATAATGATGAAACTTGTTACAGGAAGTTGCTGTGAAAAGGATGACTGCTACAAAGACTAAAGAGTTTGCAGCTGAGATGAAAGTTCTTTGCAAAGTTCATCATTCAAATCTGGTAATCCTCCGTTGTGTGTAATGTAATCTTCTTTTATGCGAATGAATCGTTCGGAGATTATATATGACTTCTTGGCTTTGCTCTTTTTTGTGCTCGTCAAAGGTAGAGTTGATTGGTTATGCTGCAACCGTTGACGAGCTTTTCGTAGTGTATGAATATGTGCAAAAAGGAATGCTGAAAAACCATTTACATGAGCCTCAGAGCAAAGGTAAAGAGGGCTAATACCAACAAGACATAACAAGAAGAAGATGATAATGATATGTTTGTTGATGTTTCTTGAAGGCAATACACCACTGTCTTGGATAATGAGGAATCAGATTGCACTTGACGCAGCGAGAGGCTTGGAATATATACATGAACATACTAAAACTCATTATGTTCACAGAGATATCAAGACTAGCAATATCTTGCTCGATGAGGCATTCAGGGCTAAGGTCTGAGTCTCAACTTATGGAGAAAACACATTAGTACATGTTTTGATTTGTATACAGGACAAAATTGAGTTGATATTTATCTTTGCACATGTATAGATATCGGATTTTGGACTTGCGAAACTTGTTGAGAAAACTGGAGATGGAGAAATCTCTGTTACTAAAGTTGTTGGTACATATGGTTATCTTGCACCAGAGTAAGTATTTCAGAAACCTGAAGCTACTTATGGACACTTTAGTGAGTTCGTATCTGTGACATTTCTGTGTTTTCTTCTGAAGATATCTAAGTGACGGTCTTGCTACTCCGAAAAGCGATGTTTATGCATTTGGTGTTGTTCTTTTTGAGATTATCTCTGGAAGAGAAGCTGTTATAAGAACGGAGGCAATGGGAACAAAGAATCCAGAGAGACGTCCATTGGCATCTATTGTAAGTTTCCTTGGAGTTTTATAAACATTGAACCTTTACACTTTGATGAAAAATTCATTCAAAACCCTTTCTTTTACTGTTGCAGGTGTTAAAAGCTCTTAAGAACTCACCGGACTCTATGAACATGTCGAGTTTGAAGGAGTTTATTGATCCCAACATGATGGATTTATACCCACACGATTGTTTGTTCAAGGTAAACTAAAAAAACTGAATGCGTAGTAGTTGGAGAAATGTAGTAAAGATATGAAGATTTTCATTTTGAATGATTTTTGTGGACAGATTGCCATGTTGGCGAAGCAATGCGTGGATGATGATCCGATTCTAAGACCAAACATGAGTCAAGTGGTTATATCTCTCTCGCAGATACTCTTGTCTTCCATTGAATGGGAAGCAACTCTTGCTGGAAACAGCCAAGTCTTTAGTGGTCTTGTCCAAGGAAGATAAACCAAACGAACCCTTATAATTTAGGCCCCCTTTCTTTGTTATTCGCCATTGCTAGAAGCTTAGTTTGTGTAGAGAAATGATCATTCTCAAACCTGCTATGTAGTTAGTTACAAAGACAAATCTTTATATTTTGCTCTTTGATTGTCTCTGTATGATTATTATTCTTTTGGAGAATCAATGAAGAGGTGTATGAGTTTATATATGCTTCATATGTTGCAGTCTTGCAAAGAAAATATCACTGTCGTCCATGTATTAAATAACTTGTTTTTTAGCTTTGTGTATTGTGTTTATACAATGTTACTGGATCAATCTTCTTTCATATTCACATCTCAACCTTAACAAATTAAACCTTCATTTCTTTCTCTAACTTACTTACAACATACCTTCGGATCCAAGTCATACATTTCAATATCCAACCTTCCTCTTCTTGTTGTTGTTGTGCACTTCCCTAGATGTCAAATTGATAAGCTCCTTAGGTATGACTGCTCCACAGCTTTTCAAAGCCGGAACCAAATCAGGAAACAGATTTCTACTGTCCTCATTCACAAACAAAATAGCATTGCCTTTGTCTCCCATCCTAGAGGCTCTCCCAATCACATGTATATACTCCTTCACCGTATTAGGCATGTCAAACACTATCACCTGCCTCACCACCAAGAGGTCAACCCCTCGGCCTAAAACTCCAGTCGATACAAGAACAGGCACCTCTCCACTCAAAAACGAACACATTACATCTCTCCTCTCCTTCATCGGCTTCTCTCCATGGATCGATAGCGCCTTTATCCCCGTGACAACTGTTATAGCATTCGCCAAAAGATCTGCTCCAACTCTCGAACTCACGTAAACAACAGCTGGAGGCTTGAAATGGTTTTGACTTCTCAGTACCTCAAAGAGCTTCTGTTTCTTTCGCTTTGCATCAACCCATATAACGATCTGATTCACAGCCTTGTTAGGTCTGTTTGGTTCACCAATGGATATCAAAGCCATCTCCTTCGCTAGAATCCCTCCAACTTTCTCAACCTCTTTTGACACTGTCGCAGAGAACAGCAACACCTGTGGCTGCGGCAAGGCCTGAAAGATCTGCATCACCTGATCCCTGAAACCTCTCTGAAGCATGCAGTCAACTTCATCCACCACAAACATCAAAACGTCATCTAGCTTGACAGAGTGCTTCGTTAGAAGGTCCAGGAGCCGACCTGGAGTGCCAATGATCAATTCAATACCTTGCTGGATACGGTAGAGCTGTCCAGGCATGGGATCACCACCTACAACGAGCGCAGTCTTGAACGGCATTCCCATTCCGAGGATCTTCGCTTGTTCTTCAACTTGCACGCAGAGCTCTCTAGTTGGAGCCAAAACCATAGCCAATGGGGTCTTCTCCTCTGAAGGATGCTCAAAGCGGTAACTTGCACAACGAGTCACAATAGGAACAAGATACGAAGCTGTCTTCCCTGAGCCAGTCTCCGCTGAAGCAAGCATGCTTTTCCCGGTTAAAGCCACCGGAATCGCTTGCATTTGGATAGGAGTAGGGAAGTCATATCCAGCAGTTTCTAGGTTGAGGAGAAGCTTCGGAGGAAGTCCACAAGAAGTGAAAGTTAAAGCAGGAGGAGGAATTGATGCAGCACAATGGACATGGATCTCAAGCTTGCTTCTAAGCGATTGAGCATCATCGTCGGTGGAGGAAAAAGAAGATCCTCCTCCTGGCTCTCTAACGTAGAAGCACTCATCTTTAGCAGGAATCGCCGCCACTCTAGTAGCGTTTGTCAATAGTGTTTGCTTACACTGGAGGCTGCAGATGTCATCGTTGGTCTCGTCGCAAATGTACTCACCGTAACGACTGCAGATGATACATTTAGGCTCTCCGGGAAGAGAGGCTCTTTGATCTGTAGAGTTTCGTTTGATACCTTCTTCGTTCATACTCTTGAGATTAAGAGTAATCAGAGATTAGAGAAGATAGATTCTGTAAAACATAAGCGCCAAAGTTCAATCAGCAATATCCATTGGTGTTGAATCCTGAAAAAGGGTTTGATCAGAGATTGATAGGAGTTTGAGAGTACCTGAGAGATTACAGAGGGTGATGGAGGAAGAGGAGTCGCAATTTTTGAGTCGGAGATCGGAAAATCTTCTATGAAAGGTGAAACCTTGAAATCGAATTTCGCAGAAGAATTTGAGTTCTCACTGTCGTGATCAAAAGACGAGGTTGAGAACAGAAAAAAACCTGGGTTTCGGTGAAGGAGGAGGAGGCGCGATTCACCGGATTATATCGCCGGAGGAGTTGTGTTACGGAGGTCAAAGGTGGAGTTTGTAGATTATTGTCTTTGGTCAACTTTTACAGTAAGAGTCTCTTACTTATGGGCCTCTTTTGGGCCATCGTACAAACATGAAGAGAAGCAAAGTTTTGGAAAAGATTCAAGGTTTCGTTCAGGCCCAATACAAAACGGCTTATAAACTTAGACGCTATATAAGCAGGAGAGAGTTTCACATCTAGTAAGCTAGAAAATAGCAATATCGTTAGGAATCAAAGAAAAAAAAAGATATTGCTAATTTCACATCTAGTGCTAATTTTCACATGATTAGGAATCCCCAAAAAAAGGGGGAAAAAAGGAAAAGAAGCATAAAACTCAAATCATAATAATGGGAAGTTTGATACCTAACTTTAAATAAACGATTCTATTAACTTGTAGTTTGATATTTCTTCTGGTAGTAACAAACGAAAACGTAGCGTGAGGATGGAGACTGAAGCCGTAGTTTTTATTGTGTTCATCATCGTCTGGATGATGATGATGATCATCGTCATCTTTAGCAACTGTTGTAGAACTAGAACTAGTCCCACGGAATTACCTCCAGAGACGATCCACCACCAAACACCACAGCCTCAACAAGACATTGAAACGGGAACGAGGGAAGTCTTAATCTTCAAAGATATCAAAGACGACGAAGAAGAAGAAAGAGGGTCCGGTAAACGTATTTGTCCAATTTGTTTGGAAGAGTACAAGGATGATCATGAGATTAGGCGTTTGAAAAAGTGTGGGCATGTTTTTCATCGTTTTTGTGTAGATTCTTGGCTTGTACGCGACCGGAGCTGTCCAAGTTGTCGCAGTTCTGTTGATTTGATTTGAATGAGTTGTGGTATTCAAATTAATAAGTTTTATTTATATACTAAGTGAATATCCGCATATCTTTAGGCTACTCTAATGGTGTTAGTTTGAACATGAAAATATATATATTGTTATTTTCAATCTAATAACCAACTAATCTTGCGTTTCAAACCAATGACTCTATGATCAAAGTTGAAACCGAACTCAATAAAACAGTCAGACTTTGAAACTAGATCTTGTTAACTGAACTAAAATAGGGTTCCAAAATAAACGACGTCGTTAGGGTTCCCTTGGGATGCAAGCATGTGTTCTCAGGGCCGGCCCTGAGCACAGGCAGGGTAAGCGGCCGAGTAAGGCATCCAGTTATTAGAGGCATATTTTTGATAAAAAATTTCTTAAGGGGTGTATAAATATCATTTACAAATTTTTAACAAGGACATATTTTAGTTACTTAAATTTTTTCTTAAAGGTATTATTTACAAAGTTTTAACAAGAACATATTTTTGTTAATTTTTTTTAAAGGGGTTTATATATCATGTACACAGTTTTAAAACCTTTTTAGTGATATTAATATTTATAGGGCATTTGTTAACAAATATCTTTATTATGTGTATCATTATGTGAGTTTAATAAATGATTTTGCAGCTCAAAATCTAAGGAAAGCTTTATTTAAACCATAAGAAATCAGTTTTTTTTTTTTTTTGCAAACTATTTACTAACTGGGAATTGTTTATTTAGAACTTGTTTATTTTATGAAGTTTTCATGGTTTTTTTTATTTTTACTGTTTTTATGATTTTGGAAAGAAAAAAAATTGAAAGGCATACTTTTTAGATTCGAGTAGGGCATTTAAATTCGTTGGACCGGCACTGTGTGTTCTCACGTGCCGTATTATATAACACGCTTGGTAAGGAAGCGTAGAGATCTTAAGGTTCGGTACGATCCAGCGGGTCTACTGCACAATTCCAAAATTGTGCGGTAAGAAGGGTGTGGAGTGTGTGGACCGTGTGGTTAACGTTTTCGTCCAATTTGTTTGGAATAGTACGAGGATGATCATGAAATAAGGCGTTCAGAAAAATGTGGGCATGTTTTCCATCGTTTTTGTATTGATTATTAGCTTGCACAAGTTCGAAGCTGTCCAAATTGACGCCACTTTGTTCATTAGATACGTAACATATGTTTAGGTCTTTAACTCTCTAGTGTTTGTCAAGAGTGTTTTGAGCCAACGTAAAAAAACATGAAGAAAAGTAATGTTTGCACAAGATTCAAGGTTTCGTTAAGGCCCAAATACAAGACGACGTTTTATAAACTTAGCTATATATATAAGCAGATAAGTATCAGTGAAACATAATTAGGTCTACTTGTAACGGTATTACTTGAATTTATATGATATGGTAAAATCTCATCTCCAGTGGTTAATTATCTCATGATTAGGAATCCAGAAAAAAATAAGGGAAAGGGAAATACAACTCTAACCCTAATAGGAAGTTTGATATATAATCCTACTTTTATACACTTAACAGAAATCATAGTTTGATATTTCTTCTGGTAGTAACAAACGAAAACGTAGCGTGAGATGGATGATGTTTTGAAACCTTACCTTATAGTGATCACCATCGGCATAATCATCATCATCCTTATCATATGGTGTGATAGTCCTATTCCCACGGAATTACCTCCAGAGACTATCAACCAAACACCACAGCCTCAAGAAGACATTGAAACCGGACAGAGGAAAGTCTCTATCTTCAAAGATATCAAAGGAGAAGAAGAAGAAGGGTGCGGTAAACGTTGTTGTCCAATTTGTTTGGAAGAGTACGAGGATGATCATGAGATTAGGCGTTTAAAAAAGTGTGGGCATGTTTTCCATCGTTTTTGTGTAGATTCTTGGCTAGAACGCGACCGGAGCTGTCCAAGTTGTCGTCGTTCTGTTGATTTGATTTGAATGAGTATTTGGTCTTTTAATTAATATAGGTTTTATTTATCTACTAAGTGAATATCCGCATATCTTTAGGCTACTCTATGATGAGTTAAATACCAATGTGGACATGTTTTTCATCGTTTTTGTATTGATTCTTGGCTTACACGAGTTCGAAGCTGTCCAAGTTGCCGCCGTTTGGTTCAGTAGATATGTTTAGGTTTTAACCAGTGAGTATAGTTACTCGGTACCAGCGATTAGTTTTTGTTACTCATTGAAAACTAGACTATCAATATTATACATTAAAGTAGAGTTTTAGTCAATATCTGAAAAATCGAACTCAAGTTGACTTTGAAACTAGTTTTATTTCATGTTATTAGGATATGGAAACAAAGAAACATAGACTACAAAAATACTCTTTATTATAATCAATACTTGTTATCACTCGGCTGCTTCTCCTTACCTGTGTTAGATGCGGAAGAAAAAACTATGACTGCCTGTGTTCTCTCAACGATAAAGGAAATAATCTTCCGTTTCAAACCAATATGTTTGTTGTCAAATTTTGTTGTTGGCATGTGGATATCCTCAAATAGTAGTTGGCAACTGAAGTCTGGAATTAATTAAAAGTTTTGGTCAAAGGTTGAAATCAAACTCAAGAAAACAGTTGACTTTGAAACTAGATTTTTTTTATTAGGACATTAAACCAGAAACCAAAAGGATCCCTCATTAGGGTTTCAGAGATACGTCGTTAACGTTCCCTTGCGATGCAAGGACGTGTAGGGGTTCTTAATCTCTATCTTGGTCTGCAGAATTATGGAAATTGTACATCTTTCGAGAGCAAAACAGTATGCACGAAAAAAAAAGAAAAAAAAAAAAACAGTATGCACGAAGGATACTTGTTAAATATAGGGGGTATTTATATGGCCCCCTATTTATATTAAAATGTTTATTTGAACTTATCTCTAACTTTATAATAAAAATTTCAAATATTTATTATTTTCAATTAATTATTAATACTTTTTAATATAATTCAAAGCTGATAAATTAATAACTCTATATAGATTAATAAAATAACAAAGTCCCAACATTATTAATTCATAGAGTTTATAATAAGATATGGTAAAATTTCACCTCCATTATTTCCCCATGATTAGGAATCCAAAAAAAAAAAAAAAGAACACTCTAATTCCTAATAGGAAGATTGATATCCAATTCTAAATATATACTGCACTATAAACTAAAAGAAATCATAGTTTGATATTTCTTCTGGTAGTAACAAACGAAAACGTAGCGTGAGGATGGAGAGTGGTGACGAAGCTTTCCTTGCGTTCATCATCATCTGGATGATTGTCAGCAGCTTGATCATCTGTTACCGTGGTGATCGTTCCACTACATCACCTCCCGAGACAATAATCTATGAAACTCCACAGCCTCAACAAGACATTGAAACCGGACAGATAAAAGTATTAACATTCAAAGATATCAAAGAAGAAGAAGAAGAAGGAGGGTGCGGTAAACGTATTTGTCCAATTTGTTTGGAAGAGTATAAGGATGATCACGAGATTAAGCGTTTAAAAAAGTGTGGGCATATTTTTCATCCTTTTTGTGTAGATTCTTGGCTTGAACAGAACCGGAGCTGTCCAAATTGTCGCCGTTCTGTTGATTAGATATCTTTAGGTCTTTAACTTGTGAAAGTTATTGATTTATATTTACTTTTTACCAGAGTTTAGTTTTTGTTACTCATTGAAAAGTAGATTATCAATATTTACACTTACAAAAAGTTTTAGTCAAAGTTTGAAAAATTCAACTCAAATTGACTTTTGAAACTAGTTTTATTTCATTTTATTAGGACATGGAAACAAAGAAACATAGACTAAAAAAGGAGTCTTTATTATATTGGTCTTCTTCAATTTATTCTACAGAGTCAAGCTTTTCATTGTTGTATTTTCATGGGGATTGAGAGTGGTGATGAGTTTGATTGACGATAGGAGATGCACAACATCTGCAGCAACGTCCTAGTGGCGCTGGCTCGCAACACACACAAGCCGGGCAAATTGGTCGTGTCGGGCTTATAGGACCTATAAATACATACCAAGATATTTACAAATGATTCTTCGTCAAACTAATCCACTAATTATGATTGAGGATACAGATAGATGACTTTAGTACCTCTCGGGATCGAAGGGATGCGAGCAGCTTGTGATAAAGGAAGAAGAATTAGCAGAGAGAAGATGATGAGCTTCACAAAGATTGACTTTCTACTAATAAACGCCATTGATGCTTTGCTTTGTTAATTGTTATGGTTCGTGTTATTAGAGGACTAAAGGGTATACAATCACATTTATATGCGCTTTTATAAACGACTTTTCCACAAGTCAAATTTAGGATTCAAAGTCAAAGTCTCTCTTTTTGTGTTGAATGAGAGAAGTCACAATTTTTTTTTTTTTTTGGTTTTAGTCACAGTTCCCTAAGCTACTTAATTTTGTTTTTTTCCTCAAAACACACCAATTTTATTAAAAACTAGAGTTACAGAGTTTCTCTTTTTTCAAGCACTGGACTTTTGCTTGTTTATTTACACGTAGAAGAGATTATTATACTTATATATATATATATATATATATACTAGATTAATACCCGCGTATACGCGGATTTATTTTAAGATTTTGTAATAAAATCATGGAAAAGTATTAAACCAAATTTGATCATTTTAAAGTAAACAAAATAATATTAAAAACCCGATAAAAATATTTAAATAAAATAAGATCGGTAACCATTTTACGTTTTTATTGTAATTGATATTTTTTTTGAATTCATGATATGAAAAATGAATTAATTTGTTTTATTTTTATTTTTATCCAATATAGAAAGACTTATATATGTCTAAATATGATCAACTGATTAATTAATTCAACAAAATTTTATTATTCCTTTCAAGAGATTTCAATTGATGAAATCTTTATTTAATAATTTTTTACCTAACAATATTGAAAATTAAACTATTTAAAATTAGAATATCGGTTCATTATATTTTCTTAATATTAGTTGCTTGATGATGTCAAAAAAAAGGTTAGTTGCTTGATAATTAATTTGTTAGTTTTCTATTTATATTGTTTCTTTCTCAATTTTTTTTTGACTCAGACCATTAAAATTTTTCATTTTCATTATTACTTAGTTTTTTTAAATTATTTTTCTAGCTTATTATATATGTCTTTTTTTTCCTGTTCATAATGGGAATATAAACACATATCGCAATTGCTATCATATAGGGGTTCATGCGTATTGTTCATGTTGTTTGCTTTGATGAGTTTGTGAATGAGAAAAAAGACTACTTTAACTCTCTTTTTATAGGGGTTCATGTAACTTACTCCATGCAATTATAGAAAATTTAGTTTTCTTAACATATTTCATGTACTAATAGGATTTTATTTATTTCATTAATTTGAATCTTATATGTGTTTGGATAATATAAATTTGATGAATGGGAAACCTTTTCTATTAGGATATGAAAAATATAATTTTTTTCTTTTAACTATAAAAGATTAAAATTTCATTTTTTTCCCTTTATCTATTTTTTTTAATAATTATTTTTTTTTCTTTTTTTTTCTAAGACACATGTCACGATCTTAACGGAAACAACATTAAAAGTGACAAATGTCGCAATCCTAAATTTTATAAAAATCTTTTGTGTCGCAACTACGTCGCGCACATGATGAATGAGAAAACTTTTTTCTGTTAGGATATGACAAATATTAAAAAAAAATTAAAATAAAATAGATTAAATTATGTTTTTTTTTTAAATTAAATTTCGTTTTTTTTAATTATCCTATTTCTAGTATTTAAAAAAAAAAAAAATTCTTTTTTCCCCTAATACACGTGTCACGATTTTAACGGAAATAATCTTAAAAGTGACACATGTCACGATTATATATTTTATAAAAATCCTATGTGTCGCAACCACGTCGCGCGCATCCAGCTTTATATAATAAGATAGATTACAAGCTATAGATTACATCAAAGTCGAAATTTGATTAGGTGCATTGACATGGACAGCAAGCACCAGGTGGAGCTGGTGCACAACACACACATGCAGGACACAGGAGCTCCGGCATCATACGCATTTCACCTGTAAGGGGGGAAAAAAGATTCACATAAGGAATAGCACAAATTTCGATTGTTAAATTAAAGATGATTAGCTTACCACCGAGTAGCTCTCGAGCTGCTTGACATGGAAGGATTGGAGAGAGAACCAAAGCAAGTACAAGAACGGAAAGGAAGATGATTGAGCTTGATCGTTCGTTTGCCATTGCAGCTTTTCTGATATAAAAATGCTTAGAAACTTAGAAATATTTCTGATTGCAGTTTGAAACAATGGTTAGGATCATGATGTTTATATAAGCCAAGAAAAAAAAAACTTGCAACAGAATTTGATCGAGAGGACTAGCAAAAAAATAGGGAATGAAGGCTATGCAAAACCTATGATTTTTTTTTTTTTTTTTTTTTTTTTTTTTTTTTTAAACTCAGTCACAAAGTTGTTAAAATTTTGTGGCTGTGGAAATGAGATTATTATCTAAAAATATGTTAAAAGACTATGAAATTTTGTGGCTGTTGGAAAAGACTTTAAATTGAAACAGTATTAATTTTATTTAAGAAAAGCTTGACATATTTTTAAATATGTTAGAAGAATACTGTCTCAGTCTACCATAGTGAGGAAATTATGTAGCTAAAAAAAATTAAAAGCAAAGATGATATAGTGGTCAACATCCTATGCAGTATGCATCACCCTAATTCTTTTTGAGTCTAATTTATGTTTTTAGTCACTCTTAACTCTTAAGTTATTCAAAAACAACTCCAACATAGTGAGAATAAAAAAAGTCTAAGTTATCAGGATTTGGGATTTATTTCCTTTATTAAATTAGGAAATATTTCCTAACAAAAATAAATATTAGGATTGTTTCCTAATATTGTTTGCCTTGTTTGATTTTGAATGCTTATTATGGAATACAGGTTGTGATTATTTTGACACAGCAGTATACTCTGTAGCTATCTCCCTTTCTGTCTTTTATTTCTCCTTAATTCTTTTTGTTTATTTATTTCTCAAAATACTATTTTGAACCCTTAAAATCCCTTACCATATCCCCTGATTTATCTTAATGTTGAAGATTTACAAAAAGCAAAATGAAGTCGCTCATGATCATCGCTTTTGCCATTCTTCAATCAGTTCAAGCTCAAGATCAATCAGGTTTTTTACTCTCTTTATATACAGTTTGATGCTTTTAAGAAACCCTTTATTAAAGCTTAATCTCTTTGATTATGAACAGGATTCATTAGCTTGGATTGTGGGTTACCCCCTACGACTTCATCCTATACGGAGAGGAAAACGAATATAACATACATCTCAGACGCGGACTATATCGACAGTGGATTAGTCGGCAAGATCAATGATTCATACAGAACATTGTTTCAGCAACAGACTTGGACCTCAAGAAGCTTCCCTGAAGGTCAAAGAAACTGTTACAACATCAATCTCAAAGCGAACGGCAAATATCTGATCAGAGGATCATTTTTGTATGGGAATTACGACGGTCTGAATCAAATCCCCAAGTTTGATCTTCACGTTGGTCCTAACAAATGGACTTCTGTTGTGTTGGATGGAGTAGCAAATGCTTCGATCTACGAGATGATCCATGTCTTGGCACAAGACCTTCTTCAAGTTTGTCTTGTCAAAACTGGACAAACGACACCGTTTATATCGTCTTTGGAACTTCGTCCGTTGAAAAATAATACTTACGTCACTCAAAGTGGATCGTTGTTGTCGTTCGCAAGAAATTACTTTCCACAGTCTCCAGTAATCCTCAGGTAAATAAAATGAGCCTCCAATTTTTTTTAAATGAAACTTATGCGTTTACACGAGAAAAAGAATGTTCAAATAAAAAATTTCGTAATTTCTTTTGTAATATGCAAAAGCAAACGGGAAGAGAATCTTCCGTTTGTCTTTGACATTTACATTTACAATGCGTTCCGTTTTTGCTTAATTAAAGTTGTGGTTGATTTAATAAACAAAAGTGAAATGATATAACATTTTCACGTTTTGAGAACGTAGTTATGTTGTATATATAATCTTTTCACTAGCTAGTCAACATTTATAAAATTTCACCAATTTATATATTTTATATAAAGCGATTCCGATATAAATACTTATGTCTGAGTTTAAGACTTTAATTATAGATGATAAAATGTTAATCTTTGATTTTGTTATTTCGTTATTCTGCTATTCATCTTATATATCATTCAAACACATGCGCTAAAACATAAACGTAAACACAGACGAGCCATCTAGGTCTGAGCTTAGAATTGTAACTTGTATATGTTTTTTTTTGTTATTTTGTGTTGAATATAACAAAATTAAACCTCTTTGACTCTATCTCTGTCTCTAGGTATGATGAAGACTTCCATGACCGGATTTGGGTTCCATTCAGAGAGAACGAAACAGTGTCGATAAGCACTGATCTTACAGTCGATACAAGCGGTGATCTCTACGATGTGCCTCAAAATGTGGCAAAATCCGCAATGATTCCCAGAGATGCTACTCATCCTCTCAGTATATGGTGGGATCTCCAAGACATCAATGCACTGTCATATGTATACATGCACTTCGCCGAAATCCAGAATCTTGGATCTGATGAGATCAGAGAATTCAACATTACTTACAATGGTGGTAAGGTTTGGGAGAGTTTCGTTAGACCTCACAAGCTCAACATCACAACAAGCTTTAGTCAAGAAGCTTTGACTTCTTCAGATGGGTTCTTCAACTTCACCTTTACAATGACCGAAAACTCTACTCTTCCTCCACTTATCAATGCCATTGAGGTCTATACAGTCGTAGAGAATTTACTGTTCCCAACATACCAAGACGAAGGTACACAAAATATTTTGAATCCTCTTTTTTAATACTTAGGAGGGTTTATTAGTTTATTATGTAAAACATTTTAAAACCCGTTACTGAAAACGTTTTTTTTTGCTTTTCTTGTTGAGTATCAGTTTCTGCTATGATAAACATCAAGAAAACATATGGATTGAGTACAAAGATAAGTTGGCAAGGAGATCCATGTTCCCCTAAGATTTATCGATGGGAAGGTGTGGATTGCCTTTATTTGGACTCCGATCAACCTCTGATCATATCCTTGTATGTTCTTTTAATCATTGGTCATCTCATAAGCCTTTTTCTTTTTTAGTTTTGGGATTTTGCAAAAAATATTCACTCTTTTTTAAAACATTAGGAACTTGGCAGCAAGTGGATTGAACGGTACCATAACACCTGATATAGCTAATCTAATACAACTGAGAGAACTGTAAGTATCTGAGACTATTACAACGCAATTAAACTTAACTGTTTGATATACAGTACAAATAACTCTTCAAAAACGTTTCTGTTCTCTTCTGATCTCTACAATGGACAGAGATTTATCAAATAATAATTTATCAGGAGACATTCCAGATATTCTCGCTGATATGAAGATGTTGACACTCATGTGAGTTTCTATTATTATACTCTTGCTTGCTCTGTTCCTTTGTTTTGTTTTTGAAAGATTCATTTGTTCTGTTCATTTGCAGAAACTTAAGCGGAAACCCAAATCTCAATCTCACTATTCCAGATTCTATTCAGCGAAGGATAGATAACAAATCATTAACACTAGTGTAAGATGTTTTCACAACTTTTTTTTCTTCTTATAAACCATTAAAACTATGTTTAGTTTCCCTCCTTAATGTTATACTACTAATCTCTTATATTTCTTGTGTTCATTTCCCATCATTTGTAATGATTGTAGTTTAGATCAAAAACAGGGAAGAAAGTTTCCTTTGGTTCCTGTCGCAAATTCAGTGGCTGCTGTGATCGCTTTACTAGCTATCTTCACCATATGTTTCATAATTGCAAAGAAAAACCATAGATGTAGTGAAGGTATAATCATCGGACCAAGTCTTAACACTATTATAAAATGAAACTGATCTTCACATTTGACTGATTTCGTTTTTTTCTTTACCATTATAATCAGCTCCAAGAAGGGTTAATAGTGAGAAAAGACCATCAAATCAATCATTCGGAACAAAGGAGAGGGTATTCACGTATTCCGAGATACTAAAGATGACAAATAACTTTGAGAGAGTTCTTGGTAAAGGAGCCTATGGAAGAGTCTACTATGGAAACTTAAATGATACTCAAGTAGCTGTGAAAATGCTCTTTCACACATCAGCTCATCAAGATTATAAACATTTCAAAGCTGAGGTAAACTTTTTAAAATGAGAGAGAAAGCCATTATTAGTCTTTTACTCTTTTTTTATTAGGTTTTCTAATCATTAATTCTTGTTTTTCTTAGGTTGAACTTCTTTTAAGAGTTCATCATAGAAATTTGGTGGCACTTGTGGGGTACTGTGACGATGGAGATAACTTGGCTTTGATCTATGAATACATGGCAAATGGAGACTTGAAGAAGAATATGTCAGGTAAAAACACTTTCACAATGCGATTTTGATAATAATGGAAATTTCATTACTGAAAAAAATCAAAATTCGGTATAGGAGAACGCAGTGGACATGTTCTAACTTGGGGAAACAGAATGCTTATAGCTATGGAGGCAGCACAAGGTGATGAAACCACACAAAAAGTCTTTGCTTACATTCTGTTTCTCAGGTCTAAAATGCATAACTAACATAAAACAATAACCCCATTTTTTTTGTAACAGGACTAGAGTATCTACACAATGGAAGTATACCTCCTATGGTACATAGAGATGTGAAAACTACAAACATATTATTGAATGAGCATTTTCAAGCGAAGCTAGCTGATTTTGGGCTCTCTAGATCTTCCCCGGTCGATGGTGAACCTTATGTATCAACAATCGTTGCAGGAACACCTGGTTACTTAGACCCTGAGTAAGTTAAATCAACCAGCTTATCTTAATATTCAGTACATATATAACATGAAATGTAATATCTCTAATACTCTTTTCAGGTACTATAGAACAAACTTGCTAAGCGAGAAGAGTGATGTGTACAGCTTTGGAGTAGTTCTATTAGAGATCATCACAAACCAGCCTGTGATCGATACAACCCGGGAGAGAGCTCACATTACAGAATGGGTTGGGTTAATGCTCATGGAAGGAGATATTAGGAATATTATTGACCCTAAACTGATGGGAGAGTTTGATATAAACGGTGTGTGGAAGGCTATGGAGTTGGCTATGGCTTGTGTAAACCCTATCTCGGACCGTAGACCGACGATGCCGTACGTTGTGATGGAGCTAAAAGAGTGTTTGGACTCTGAAATTGCAAGGAAAGATGGGAGTCAAGAGATGTATGCTAAAGACTCTTATGTTGAGGTTAGCTTCTCTCCTGGTTCTAGATTTTCACCAGGACCGAGGTGAATCGAAAGGATTTAGCGTGTTATGATTTATAATGAACACATTGCTTTAAATAATACGTTGGAGTTGTATCTCTGGAACTGAAAATTTTCTCCGTACATGGAGCAAGCGGTTTGTTTCTGCAAAAGTATTACCCTTTTAGTATGTGTTACTTGCTTGGGTCACAAGAAATCAAAATGAAACTCGATTCTTAGTGAAAAACCATATAAATAGTGTATCTTTCCTAATGGAATCAATGAAAAAGAAGATACGCAACATTGTTTTTCTTAAATTGGATAAATTTTTGAAATGGATGAAGCAATATCACATAGACTAAGATGCTCTGTTTTGATCCTCTGTTTCCATGCTCTAATATAGTTACTCTGTTTCATGTCTTGATACTCTGTTTTGATTTCCTTGTTATTAACGTTTTGGTATCTGATAGATTTTCCGATTAATTTTTTCTCAATTACGTTAACAAAAACTATAATTGTTGTAGAAAAACAAAATTACGCATTTGCAACTTACATGGGCCATGTTCTTTCTCGGCCCAATTACTGGTTTCAAGCCCAGATATAACGAGTGGGGTTTCTCCAATTGAAACGAGGCAGTTAAAAACGGAGGCAAATAATAACCGTCACTAGCCACTCGCTTGTATCATAAGTAATGGACAAAACCCACTTTCTCTTTCTCTCTCTCTCACAAACTGAGTTTAATCATGTTTGGTTTCTTGTTCCGTCGATGGAGAAAAGCTTCCAAATGTAAAGAGCTGTTGCGGCAGCTTCAGTCTCGTCTCAAGCTACTCAAGAACAAAAAATACGCAATTTCAAGACATTTACGTGACGACATTGCTCTCTTCATCCGAATCAATGACCTCACACGAGCTCTCCTTCGCGCCGAACAGCTCTTCCTCGTCGAAAACTCCATCTCAATCTACGATTTGTTGCTTCACTTCTCTGATTTTATCCTTCTCCATTTCTCCTCCATCAGAAAACACAGGTTACATATCTTCTTTTTTATTATTTATAATTCACTGTTTTATTTGTGTTATAAATAATTAAACACTAATTCGAGAAACTGAAATCTTGCAGAGAATTGGTTAAAGACGACATTAACGAAGCAGTTTCGAGTCTTGTCTTTGCATCTGCGAGGTGTGGAGAATTACATGAGCTACGTAAGATCAGAGAGCTATTTGGTCAACGTTACGGTCAAACTTACATTACAACAACTCTTCAGCTTCACCATGGAAACCTTGTTAACTTCCAGGTTTCAAAACATTTAATTTCACACATTTTATTTTTCATCATTTTATTTTACTTTTTCGTAATATAATTTATGCGGAATACACAGATTAAAGAGAAATTGTCTGTCACTACGGTATCTGAGGATTTGAAGTCGAAATTGTTGGATGAAATAGCAAAAGAGTCAGGTCTCCGTTTAGAAATCCTAAGGCTCGAATATACACCTGAAATTGAAAAACAGGTGAATATTTTAACATGTTTTTGTTTGTTAGATTTTTTTTTTGTTTTCTTGGATTTGTAATTGTTGGAATTGTGTGGTGGATAGGTAAATGAAGAGGAAGAGAAGAAAGTAATAGATTCTGCGTTGAATAGTTGCACTGATGATCAGTCACCAGAAGTGTATAAATTTAGTCTCACTGATGTCGAAGAAGAGAAGAGCAAGGAGGAGAGATCAATGGAGCAGGATGATTACATAGAGGAGACTCAAGTAGGGAAAGATCAGAGAGTATTCAGATTCAGAGAAAGTAGTGAAGGAGATAGATCATCATCATTATCATCATCAGGAGAGTTTAAGGATATGGAATGTTTGAGGTATTATAAGAAGCAGAAAAGGATCCGGAGAAGGAGAAGATCATCACGAAATTGTTACCATATAGTCTACAATGTGTTTAGAGTGAAGAATGAAGAAGAAGAAGAAGAATTAAGAAGAAGATTGTTACCCAAGCATGTTCACCCTAAGCTTCCTGACTACGACCAAATTGCTGCTCAGTTTAAAGCCCTTAGGACACAACAACGTATGCCTTTTTAACCATTACTTCATACTCATTTTGTTTGAAAGATTGATTTGTTTATTTATTTTTTTGGATTTTCACATATTGAAAAACATTTAGCAATTCATTTTTTTAAGTAATTTTTGTTTCGGAACTCATTTATTTGAGCGCTTGTTTTACTGGATTTTCTCAATGATTATCGGAGCACCACTTTCCACTTCCCCACTAATTTGCTTGACAATAGTTATAATTGTGCTCCAAGACAAGTAGACAACATAAACTTGCATATGCTAAATATAGCTGTTTATTTTTGGAAAAGGAATAGGTTTGAAATATAATCTCTAATGTTCACACTTTTTTGTGTGCATATTATAGATGATAAAAACTATTAAAACAGTATATATTTTTTAATGTAACGATAAGTGGTTATGAATCACACCTAAATTTTTGGTACAGCTGAAGATTTCACGTGAAGCATTTTTTTATTTCGTTAAAGATCCACGTGAAACATTTATGTAGAGTTTAGTGACAAGAAAACATTCGTATAGAGTATGTGGCTTTGGTTAGACGTAAGATGCACGCCATGGACATCGGGGACCATTAAAACAAAATAAAAGAGAAGGGTGAGGTAAAGGAAAAAAAGGTTTTTGAAGAACGAATTACACCACCACCGCTCGGAGAGTCTTATAGAAAGTGAATGACCTAAACGTGGCAGATTATTATTAGTTTTCAGTTTAGATTGATCGGTGTTGAAAAAAATATCACGTGAGGTGAGATATTGGGGATCGCAGTTTCTCTGTTTAGCTTTACGAAAACGCAGAATCTGACCCTGCAGGGACCAATCATTCAAACACACGATGACGGTTGCGTAAAAAAACCACATTGCCATTTGCCACCCATGTGACTTATAACTAAACAGTATCCAACATTGTTCCGAAAATGGCTATAAATATGATTCCATTTGGCACCCCTATTCTTGCAACTCACTCTCCTCTTCATCATCCTCCAATCAGGTACGTACTCTCTCTCAGTTTCCTTTTCATTTATCAATGCACAATTTTTGTCGACATGCATTAATTCTCTAGGTTTTCGTTCTTGGTTTTGTTATTATGCATGGTTTTTCCATCATTCCATGCATAATTTTGTTTTATTTTTTGTTAATGGATAGCTATATGAAGCAAATTGTTGGCTCAAATTATTGAAATTATACGTAGTTATACTTATGAATAGAAAGAGAATAGTAGGGTGTTATCTATCTAATTTGATATTCAACAAAGAAAAAATTTAGTTGCAAATATAAGGAGAAGCATACTAAAACTAAAACTATGTGCTTATTATTGTACATGTTTCTCGTATGATGTGCTAAACTCCAATTTTTTTCCTTGTGATGATTCTCCTCTGTTTAAATATATACAATAATTAGAATCTTTCAGGTTTTCTTTGAGGTTAAGAGATTTAAGCAATGTTCGAAAAGGTTGGACCTGTTGGTGGTGACAAGGGGTCTCCATTCGACGATGGTGTTTCCACCGATGTGATGAAAGTAACTGTCGCGGCAGATGAATTCAGTATAACTTATATCGAGGTCTTATACGCAAATGAAAAAGAAGGAAGAGCCGAAATCGTTAGTCACGGGACGAAACGAGGGGAAATAAAAGAGGTCAAAATAAATAAAAATACACGTGAAATTTGTTTCTCTAGTATTTGATGAATCGCTATTAATTCGTGTTTCTAATGAAAAAAATGAAATCCAGTTTTTAGTGGCTTATCCGAAAGAAAATATCATATCCGTTGGTGGAAGCTACGATCATATTTTTACGTATGATACAACGCTTATCACGTCGCTATACTTCGAACTCAGCACTGGAAGAACATCTCCGAAATTCGGAAAAACGAGTGGAACAGAATTCTTGCTCAAAGGTGAAAGTGGAGGAAAGCTTGTTGGATTCTTTGGACGCAGTGGTCAGGCTATTGATGCCATTGGGGCCTACTTCGAGACCAAATCTGATGGACCACAAAAGTTGGAGTCACACGGAGGTGGTAATGAAGGAGCTTAAGAAGGAAAGTTACAAGATCGTTGGAAAAGCTTTGGTTCATCAACATCGGAGTCCATGTCGTGCCTCGTGCTATCTTACAGAATTATGCTTTAGTTTCCTTTTTTTTTCTTTGGTTTTGTAAAATAAGGTCCATGCTTTTGGATTTGTGTCACTTGGAGTCTTGAATAAGCTTTTCAGCGTTTACTATGTTTGCGTGTATAATAAGGTCCATGCATTTGGATTATGCGATGTTCTCTGCCTTGATGGTGTGTTTTGAAGGATTATTTCTCTTGTAGATTCGGATTTTTTTTATTTTTTATTTTTATTTTTACAAAATTTAAACTGGTTCTTTGAAAGTTGAAACATAACTAAATTCCTCTTGGTTGTAAGAATAAGAATATTTGGAATCATCAAATGATATTTTGTAAACTAAATTGATAGGACTATTAGATATTTGGAATCATCAAATGATATTTATATAAACTTTTTGATACATGATATTTTAGCCTGTTTCGTTAAGCAAAAATAAATGATAAGAGTAAAAACCATTAGTGACGACAAATCATAAGTCATGTTTGGGTCAAAAACCAGAAAAACAGATGTTTAAAAAACTTTACATATCCCCAAGGCGACAATTAGGCCCAAGCCTTGAAGTTCCCCAAGAAAGACAAAGGGGAAGAAATCAAGGACAAAAGGTATGTCGCAAATTCGTAATCGAAATCAATATGAAGGTTACAAGAGGATGCATGGATCGGATCTTCATTGTTGTAA
>CACVBM020001421.1:0-48193 GCA_902728155.2 Microthlaspi erraticum | reverse complement strand
AAAAAAAAAAGATTCTCTTTTGTTTACTTGGTCACAAAGGGATGATAAGTCTTTTACTTTATTTCCACACACACAAAAAAGCCAAAAAGAAAAGTTTCTGACTCTTCTTCTTAGAGTATGGAATGGATAATATCAACGTATGATACAAGTCATACAACATGGTCCTTCCATTAGGAGCTTCTTGGATCATATGTTCGTGGAAATTAGTTTCCAAAAGTGCTTATAAATGGGTTTCTCAAATTCTTAATAGCTTCATACTGTTCTATAAAACAAAACAAAAAAAACACATCATAACACATCAGTGACATTACCATTAAAAATGTCTTTTTTATTCCTCTGTTTTGTCCTCTGGAGCATTAGCCTTGTCTCTGCACTTCCATTCACAAACACAACACTTCCATGCATAAACACAACCCTCTTTACACCTAATTCTACGTTCGACACAAACCGTCGCTTAATCCTCACATCTCTTCCTTTTAAAGTCCCATCTACCTCTGGCTTCTACAACGGCTCAATAGGTCAATTTCCTAACAAAGTATATGCCGCAGGAATGTGTCTTCCAGGTACTGAAGAAGTGATTTGCACACGTTGTCTCTCGCTTGTTTCCCAATTTTTACTAGAAACTTGCTTCCAAGAGAAAAATGCTATGAGGTGGATAGCAAACGTAACTATTTGTATGATCCGGTACTCTGATACGTCCTTTGTTGGTTTGTTAGAGTTAGAGCCGCATAAGGAACATCTCAGTCTTAACGGTTATAGAGCGAATGAAGCTGAGTTCAGTAGAGTATGGAATGGATTGACTCAACGTATGATACAAGAAGCTTCCTCTACCACTGATGCAATATGGTCTAGTGCCAAGTACTATGTAGCTGATGCAGCCGCCTTGCCTGATTCGCAGGCTCTCTATGCAGCGATGCAATGCACCCCTGATTTGTCTCCGGCTCAGTGTAATCTCTGTTTAACCGAATGTCTTGGTAACTATCAGAGGTGTTGCCTTGGCCGGCAAGGAGGCTCTGTCAATAGGCTAAGCTGCGGTTTCCGGGCAGAGTTATATGCATTTTCTGGAGCATTTAGTGGTG
Organism: Microthlaspi erraticum; assembly: GCA_902728155.2. NCBI lineage: Eukaryota > Viridiplantae > Streptophyta > Magnoliopsida > Brassicales > Brassicaceae > Microthlaspi > Microthlaspi erraticum. The sequence continues at coordinate 47,114 of CACVBM020001421.1, read as the reverse complement.
TGACAGCAAGACCTCTGTCCCAACCTCCAACCAAGACAGGTAAATCATTTGCACAAACTATGAGTAATGTTACAAGATACTGTTAAAGGTATTCAAAACTCATATATATGTTATGGTGTTTTTGATATTTGGCAGAAAGCAACAAATTCTCAACGGGAACTATTGTAGCAATTGTTGTTCCTATTGTAGTGGTCATGATCATGATGATCATCATCATCATCATCTTCTTCTTGGTACTGCTTGCCCGCCGTTCTCAGAGTAGAAAATCATATCAAGAAGCTGATCTTGATCAATGTGAGTGTTGTTCATAAGGTTTCTTTCTTTTCTTGTCTTTTAGCATTATATCATATATATACTCAATGAAACTAAGAACATTTATTAGACTAGCAGATGATGGTTACAATTTTACTGGTGATAACAGATAGTTGTGTGTTTGATTTAATTCTTGCAGCTGGTATTACGACTCTACAGTCCCTACAATTTGATTTTAAGACAATTGAAGCTGCAACTAACAAATTTGCTCAGACTAACAAGCTAGGTCAAGGTGGATTCGGTGAAGTTTATAAGGTAAAGTTACTTAGTTCATCACTTGTCTTGAAAATATTTGGAATTCAGGCTGCTCATGCCATCATCTTCCATTTGTAGGGCAAGTTAGTTGATGGAACAGAAGTTGCAGTGAAGAGGCTGTCTAAAACATCAGAACAAGGCTCACAAGAGTTCAAAAACGAGGTTGTTCTAGTGGCAAAGCTTCAGCATAGGAGCCTTGTTAAGCTTCTTGGGTTTTGTCTGGAAGGAGACGAAAAGATACTTCTTTATGAATTTGTCCCCAACAAAAGCCTAGACTACTTCCTTTTTGGTCTGTGGGCATTACCCCATATATATAGTTTTTTTTCATGATGAGATTCTGATTTGACTTAGATGATCGAAATGAATAACTAGTGGTGTATGTGCAGATCCTTCAATGCAAGGGCAGTTAGATTGGACCAAACGATATAACATTATTATGGGAATCACTAGAGGAATTCTATATCTTCATCATGATTCACGTCTCACAATCATACACCGTGATCTCAAAGCCAGCAACATTCTTCTAGACGCGGATATGGACCCGAAGATCGCTGATTTTGGAATGGCGAGGATCTTTGGAATAGACCAAAGTGTAGCTAACACTAAAAGGATAGCTGGAACTTTGTAAAATACTAACTACCCCTATGAAAAGAACTAAATAAGTCTCAAGAATCTTTTGTTTACCTCTATAATCTAATATTTCTTATGTGTTTTAATCTTGCAGCGGTTACATGCCCCCGGAATATGTGATCGACGGCCAATTCTCAATAAAAACTGACGTCTATAGCTTCGGTGTCTTAGTCCTTGAGATTGTATGTGGCAAGAAGAACAGAAGTTTCTACCAATCAAATAATACAGCTGAGAACTTGGTCACCTATGTAAGTACCAAAGAAGAAACCTCCAGTATGTTACTTATTATTGTAAGTTCTTGATTTATCATTACTTCATGTTACAGGCTTGGAGGTTATGGAGAAACGAGTAACCATTAGAGCTCGTTGATCCAACCATTTCAGAGAATTATCAAAGCGAAGAAGTTAGAAGATGCATCCACATTGCGCTCCTATGTGTTCAAAATGATCCAAAGCATCGTCCCAACTTTTGGACTATCATGTTGATGCTCACTAGCAATTCCTTTAATTTACCTGTTCCTCAACCACCTGGATTCTTGCTTCCACACAATCATGGCGTCGAGTCAAGCGAATGTCCAATGAGGTCTACTTCTCAGACTCTCAATGATGTCACCATTGTGGAGCCTCGTTGAAGCTGATATGTTCCGTTTGGGAACTGTTACTGAAAACAAGGCAGGATCTACATTTCAGATAACTGCATTTGAAACTATATATGATGTGTAATTCAAGGTTACGTATGAATTTTTTTAAGTGTTATGTTCTGACAATTTTTTTCTTCTTCTAAAGTTCGGATAAATTTCTTCCCATTTCTACACTTTGTAAGTTTTATCATCCGTATACAACCCAAACCGGTTTATTAAGTGAACCGGGTTTTCTATTTCATCTCCGACTCATTCGGCCTTGAGCTTTCACTGAGTTTCACTGAACTCGTTTTAGGAATCAATCGACGGATTGGATTTCTGATTCAGTGGCGATTTTGGGTTATGCAAAGTTCACGACTTTCCGATTTCGAGGTAACAAAGGAGGAGACTTTGTAGAAATTTGAGCTGCGTCTGTTTGTTATTTACTTGTAACTGATGATTTTGTTGCTTTGTAACTCTGTTTCATGCATCCATCCAGTCAAATTGTCATACTTTCCTTATCCGAAATCATGCGAGCTCTCTCCTCTTGCTCTAGTTTGATATCCTTTGAAAAATTGTGTGGTGCTTCCTTCACAAATCGTCTATTTGCTTAGAATCATCCACTATGTTGCCTCTTGGCAACTTGTTCATCTTGGTACCACTTTGGTTTATTCATTTTTCAAATAATATTTGCAGATATGACAATGGAGCTACAGTCTCACAAATAATTGGCTCAATTTCCTTAGTGCATGGCTCATAATTACATTCTTTATTAAAAATTCAATGTAGATAGGTCCCATGTGTTAAACGTCATCCTCTCTGGCTATGTCAACTTGATGAGTGAAGTCAAGTGCGCTCATTAAAGCGACAACACATTCATATCTTACACTCCTACTTGCTACCGAGCTTTCTCAAAGCGTTTGTCAAAGTGTTTTGAAAATGAAACAGAATACTAATCTTTTGTCAATCTTCTGGTTTGTTCTTGTAGGCTTTGGTGTTGTCTCTGCACAACCATGCGTGAACAATGCGTTTTTCAGACCCAATAGTACTTACGACACGAACCGCGGCCATATCCTCTCTTCTCTTGCTTCAAACGCCACGGCTCAAAACGGCTTCTACAATGGTTCCGTTGGCCAAGGACTTGATCGAGTGTATGGAGTTGGGATGTGTATTCCAGGTGCTGAACCAAAGCTCTGCTCAGAGTGTATCCAGGAGGCGTCTGACGGGTTACTACAGAGCTGTCCTAACCAAACAGAAGCCTATACCTGGTCTGGTGGAGGTAAAACTCTTTGTATGGCAAGTTACTCCAACCGTTCGTTATCTGGCTCACTTGATATGGACCCTCCTTCTTTGGGGTACAATACTGGCGATATTAAAACTAACTCAACAGAGTTTGATAGAAGATGGGAAGAGTTAATGCAGAGAATGATAACCAAGGCTTCCACTGGCAAAGACGCATCGTTGTCTGATCGTAAGTACTATGCAGCCGACGTAGCAGCCTTGACAGCTTTCCAGAATATCTACGCGTTAATGCAATGTACGCCGGATTTATCTTCGAGGGACTGTAAAACCTGTCTAGGGACAAGTGTTGGTGACTATGAGAGCTGCTGCCATGGGAGGCAAGGTGGCTATGTGTTTAGGCCGAGCTGTATTTTCCGGTGGGATTTGTATCCGTTTAACGGGGCTTTCGATCATATTACATCGGCAGTGCCACCGGCATCTCCTCCAGCTTCTTTGAAATCCAACGCAACCATCATAAACCAGAAAGGTAAATTCTTTTATTGCAAGAACCTGTCACAACATAAAATCTACTTTAGTTGGACCAAGATTTGAATATGGCCTAAAAAAGATTCAAAACAGTATGCTTTAGTTTTCTTTCTTTTCAGTTGTGTAAGTTTTCTTCTATGTTTGGTTTGCACAGATAGCAAAACAATCTCAAAAGGAGTCATCGTGGCAATTGTTGTTTCAGCTGTAATTGTCTTATTGGTACTTGCTTCTCTAGGACTTGCTGTTTGCAGGAGGAGGAAGTCATACCAGTCACTTGATCATCAGTGTGAGTTTTTTTCATGTGTTTCCCATTTATTACTTTATTCTTTGTCATAAGAACCTATACAAATCTAGATATATGAGGTTTGTTTAGTTGACACTAGGAGAATCTTGGTGGATTTCTGAATTGAGACCTGTACATTTCTGTATGCAGCTGCCATTGATATTAGGACTACTCAGTCACTGCAATATGATCTTAAGACAATAGAAGCTGCAACAAATAAGTTTTCAGGGAGCAACAAGATCGGTCAGGGTGGATTTGGAGAAGTTTTCAAGGTAAAATTTCTTAGACTTTCTGGTTTGTTTGATTCTTAGAGAGTTTGGATAACACATCCAAGTGATGCTATATTCATTGTAGGGCGTGCTTCCAGACGGGACAGAAGTCGCTGTGAAAAGGCTGTCAAAAACAACGAGTCAAGGCGCACGAGAGTTCAAGAACGAGGCTGTTCTGGTGGCGAAGCTTCAGCACAGGAATCTGGTTAGGCTTCTCGGATTTTGTGTAGAAGGTGAAGAGAAGATACTCGTCTACGAATTTGTGCCCAACAAAAGCCTTGATTACTTCCTTTTTGGTGAGTCCAAGTTTGAGTGAATCCTAATGATCCTTCATTTACTATTCTAGAAACTTGATTGTACATAAACATGCAGACCCTTCAAAACAATGCGAACTGGACTGGACAACACGTTACAACATCATTGGAGGGATTGCTAGAGGGATTCTATATCTTCATCAAGATTCACGGCTCACAATCATACACCGTGACCTCAAAGCGAGTAACATTCTCTTAGATGCTGATATGAGCCCAAAAGTTGCAGACTTTGGAATTGCAAGGATTTTTGGGATGGACGAAACTCAAGCTGAGACAAGCAGAATTGTTGGAACCTAGTAAATACTTTTACCCTTGTCTAAAATTTTCACTGAAGGTTATAAATTGAAAGGAGTTTTGTGGATTGACCATAGTTTTGTTGTAGTGAAGTTACGTTTTTTGTTTTTTCCATGTTATACCAGTGGTTATATGTCTCCGGAGTATGCAATGAAGGGTCATTTCTCTGTGAAGTCTGATGTCTACAGCTTTGGAGTCTTAATTCTTGAGATTATAACCGGCAAGAGAAACAGTAGCATGGACCAAACGGACGGCAATGCTTGCAACTTGGTCACTTATGTGAGTACTAAAAACCAAATCTCAAAACATTTCTTACAAAACTGTGAGGATTGTGAGAAGTAATGGATTTTGTGGTTATTATGTTAGGCCTGGAGGCTTTGGAGAGAGGGTTCACCATTAGAGCTTGTGGATCCAGCCATTGGAGAGAACTATCATAGCAATGAAGCAACAAGATGCATCCATATTGCGTTGTTATGTGTTCAACAAGATCCTGCAGATCGTCCGACATTGGCTTCAATCATCTTGATGCTCACTAGTGACACAATTACTCTACCGGTGCCTCGACAACCTGGATTTTTCTTCCAGAGTATACTTGATCAAGACTTTGTAGCCGAGAGGAGTCAATCTACAGGAAGGTCGATTCCTTATTCTGTTAATGACGTGTCGATTACTGATTTAGAGCCTCGTTGAAGTTGAAAGTATTTCTTCTATGTGTGCAAAGTTTGAGTGATGCTTCTACGGTGTTTTCTTGTTTAGACTGTGACTTGAACTCTTGAATGTTCATTGAAGTAATGTTTGTACTGTATCTTCCTATATTGTGTGACTTGAAAATGCATCTAAGTTACTGTGCGTGCCACTACGCTTTTGTTGAGTATATTAAAGAGAGACCGGTGTCATAAACCCTTAAACAGAGCTATTAACTGATGCTTTATTTGGCCAATCCTGATGGAGGTTTGCTCTAACTGTATTGGCCTGATGTTCCTCGTAGGATGATGGTATGTATAACCAAAACTGGTTTGTTGGTGAAACCAACGACACTGACACAGTAGCTCATTACTCTTTTTGTCCCTCTGGTTCTATGGAATTCTTTCTTTATGTTATTTTCCGAGTCCACATTTGAAATTCAGCATCAAATAATATATTGTGAACAAAGAAAAGATGATTAACTTTTGGCTTTTAAGTTTTGACTTTTGACATTTGTTTCTATGACCGTATTAGCAGGTTTAAGCACATCAGTTTGACGAATTCAGCATTAGAAAGTTCCGGAGAGAAAACTTCGATTTGCTGTTTAAGCTGGTAAGAAACTGACCGATTTATGTTTTGTCTGAATGTTTTTTGCATTTTTTCCTCGTGAACCCTTCTCCAATTGGCTCAAAATGTGTATAGTTTCTACGAATAAGATTCTATGACGTCTTCTTCTTTTCGTGTCCCATAATTCATAGAGTTGCAACAATTTTCCTATATGTACCAAACCAGCTTGTTTACTACGCTTGACTCAATCGAAGTTCTGAATGAGTCAACATAGGAGACATTTATTGGGTTTATTGGTGGTCCACATACAGTATAAAACTTGCAGCAACAAAGTTTTTTGACATGGACATGTTTAAAAAGAGAAAGGTGTGTATATGTATGTATAAATATATTTACTCATACTTGCTGGTGATCCTTCAAACCCAAATAACATTTGCATGGTCTTAAAAATGGAATGGAAGAATCTCTTCCCAATCTTCTTGTTTGTTCTTGTAGGCTTTGTTTTTGTCTCTGCACAAGAATGTGGGAGAAATGGGTTTTTTACACCACAGGATAGGTATGACACAAACCGAGGCCTTCTCCTCTCTTCTCTTCCTTCCAATGTTTCAGCTCGAGGCGGCTTCTTCAACACTTCGATTGGCGAAGGAACTGATCAAGTATACGCTCTTGGGATGTGCATCCAAGGTGCTGAGCCAGAGGTTTGCTCCAACTGTATCAACCTTGCTTCTAAAGCAACGTTAGAGAAATGTCCGAACCAGACAGAAGGTCTCGCCTGGCCTGAAGAACGGATTCTCTGTATGGTACGGTACTCAAATAGCTCGTTCTTCGGATCACTCAAGACAGAGCCACATTTTTACATCCACAATCAGGCAGATATCAGATCCAATCTAACAGAGTTTGATCAAGTGTGGGAAGAGTTAGCTGGTCGTATGATAGACAGTGCTACTTCACCATCGTCTAAAAGCAAGTACTACGCAGCTGACATAGCAGCCTTAACGTCTTTCCAGATTATATATGCGTTGATGCAATGCACTCCGGACTTGTCTCTGGAGGATTGTGGTATCTGTTTAAGACAGAGTGTTGGTAACTATGAATCATGCTGCCATGGGAAGCAAGGTGGCATCGTGTACCGGGCCAGCTGTGTTTTCCGGTGGGAGTTGTTTCCTTTCTCTGAGGCTTTTAGTGGCATTACGTTGGCACCTCCAGTAGATAACATGACCAAGAAAGGTAAGTCTTCCAATAACAAAACTATGAGTACTTGTCTACTGTAATCTAAAATGCCTTATATTCGAGCTTGTGCAGGTAGCAGAACAATCTCAACAGGAATCGTCGTGGCAATTGTTATTACCATTGTTATTATTATCTTCTTGTTACTGCTTGGGCTAGGATGTTTTGTTTATAGGAGGAGAAAGTCATACAGAGTGTTAGGTCCCCAAGGTGAGTTGTTGTTCTTGTTTTATCTACCAAGAAAAAATTATTTTGTAACCATTGTTTTGTGGAGTAGGAGAGAAAACGTAAGTTATACTCTATGATTCCGTGTTTCAGGATCAGGTACTGATATCACTGTTACACACGCACTGCAATTCGATTTCAAAGCGATTGAAGCGGCCACAAATAAATTTTCAGAGAGTAACATAATTGGTCGAGGTGGATTTGGAGATGTTTTCAAGGTATGATTATATTTCTAGTTTCTGTAAGAAAGGGATCCAGACAGTGGGATGAATTCTTTGTATGAACAATGTAGGCTGTTATTAACGGGACAGAAGTTGCAACTAAGAGGCTTTCAAAAGAATCAGGACAAGGTGCAAGAGAGTTCAAGAATGAGGCTGTTCTTGTGGCAAAGCTTCAGCATAAAAATCTGGTTAGGCTTCTTGGATTCTGTGTGGAAGGAGATGAAAAGATACTTGGCTATGAGTTTGTGCCTAACAAAAGCCTCGATTACTTCCTTTTTGGTCAGTCACTCACTACATATGCTTCGAGAGTTCTAGTTTCGTCAAGAACTAATAGTTAGAGATTTTATGTGCAGACCCTTCAATACGTGATCAGATGGACTGGAAAACACGGCACAAAATCATCGGTGGAATTTCTCGAGGAGTTCTTTATCTTCACCAAGATTCACGGCTCACGATCATACACCGTGACCTGAAAGCCAGTAACATTCTCTTAGATGCGGATATGAATCCGAAAATTTCAGATTTTGGATTGGCAACGATCTTTGGGATGGAGCAAACTCGAGGCAGCACTAATAGGATTGCAGGAACCTAGTAAGTTATGCTTCTAATGGCCAACAAAACCAAAGTTTGTCGAACCTTTTCGTTGTGTCAATTTAACCTGAGTTGTACGTTTTGCTGCAGTGCTTACATGTCTCCTGAGTATGCAATGCATGGTCAATACTCCATGAAATCAGACATTTACAGCTTTGGAGTCTTAATTCTCGAGATTATAAGCGGCAAGAAAAACAGTGGCGTCTACCAGATGGATGAAACTAGTACTGCTGGAAACTTGGTCACTTATGTGAGCATTAAGACCTCAACTTTCAAAAACTTAACATCTTTAAACATATGACCAAGATTCTTGATTTCTTCAATGTGTTAGGCTTGGAGGCTCTGGAGAAAAGAGTCGCCATTAGAGCTAGTGGATCCAGCCATTAGAACTAACTATCAGAGTAATGAAGTCGCTCGATGCATCCATATCGCGCTCTTATGTATTCAAGAAAATCCAGAAGACCGTCCAATGTTATCAACTATCATCTTGATGCTTGGTAGTAACACAAGCACTCTACCATTGCCTTGCCTACCAGGTTTTTTCCTAGGAAGCAGGCAAGTGGTGAAATTAGATTCAAGTCAGTCCACAGGAAGATCTGTTCCTTGTTCTGTTAATGACGTGTCGATTACTGATTTAACGCCTCGTTGAAGATCGAAGTGTTCTGTGTATGTAAGTTTTGAGTGATTCTTCTACAGCATTTTTTCTTTATTTTGTGTGACTTTAAATCCTGAATATTCATGTGAGTTCTGTTTCTAGTATAACATAGATTAATTTCTCTTCTTTGATCTTATTTAAATATAACCAGAAGAACATCCAAGAAATATGTAAATAAATCTGCTTGTTATCGACTTACAATAGATGATTTTGTTGCTTTATCTCTCTGTTTCATGCTTCATCCAGTCAAATTGTCATACTTTCCTTATTCGAAATCATTTGAGCTCTCTCCTCTTGAAACAAATGTGTGGATATTCCTTCACATCACATCTCGTCTATTTGCTTAGAATCATCCACTACCTGCTTCTTGGAAACTTGTTCATCTTGGTACCACTTTGACTTTTCATTTTCAAATAGTATTTGCAGATCCGAATACAATCTCGCAAAGAATTGGCTCGGTTTTCTTTTGAAAAATTCAATGTAGATAGGTCCCATGTGTTAAACGTCATCCTCACTGGCGTTGGCAACCTGATGAGTGAAGTCAAGTGCGCCATCAAAGCGACAAGACACTCATGGCTATGCATTACATTTCTTTCTAAATTTTGGTTAAGAGAAAGTTCACGTTTCTATTTGTTAAAAACGATATAAGTATCATTCGAATTTTTCAACAATCTTGCTAATTCTCCCTATGAAGAGCCAAAAAACAAAAGTGGAAAAACTGGATTGTGAGCTAGAGATTCGAATGCTGTCGGTTGGAAAAACTGGATTTTTCTGATCCCACATTTGAAAATTCAACGTTAATATACTGTTCGAACAAAGAAAAACTATAGACTTTTGACTTGTGAATCGCTTTTATGACCGTATATTTATGTGCAAGGTTTATGGACCGTTGTTATCAGTTTGACAACTTCAACATTACAAATTTCAGAGAGATATTTGGTTTGCTGTTTAAAACTGTGTACGAACAAGAGAGATGAATAAATACTAAAGACAAATATTTTGGAAAAGGAACAATGAAGCACAGGAGTTTGTTATCAATCCTCTGTTTTCTCCTCATAATAAGATTTCGTGTTGCTCAAGTTTCAGCACAAACATGCACGGACGACAATGGGAATTTCAGGCCAAACGGTACATACGACGCAAATCGCCGTCTCATCCTCTCTTATCTTCCTTCAAACGTCACGACTCACGACGGCTTCTTCTACAACGGCTCCATCGGACAAGAACCGAACCGTGTCTACGCAACAGGGATGTGCATCCCAGGAACAACTCGAGAAATTTGTTCCGAATGTATCAGGATCGCGTCTGATGGTTTAATACAGAGCTGTCCTAACCAAACGAACGCGTATACATGGCCAGGTGACGCCACGCTTTGCCTTGTGCGCTACTCAAACACTTCTTTCTCAGGATCTGCTGATCTGGATCCGCGTGTATTGCTCTACAACACTGGAGATATAACCTCAAATCAAACAGAGTTCACGACAATATGGGAGGGATTATTGGGTCGTATGATTGATGCAGCCTCCACAGCTAAAGCCACGCCATCGTCTAGTAACAACCATTACGTAGCTGATTCAGCGGCTCTCACACCTGACAGGAATATATATGCATTGATGCAATGCACGCCGGATCTTTCCTCTGCTGATTGTGAAAATTGTCTGCGACGAAGCGCAGTTGACTACCAGGGGTGCTGTGGTCAGAATATAGGAGGCGTTGTTTTGCGTCCCAGCTGCTTCTTCCGGTGGGATTTGTATCCATACTCTAACGCTTTCCGTAATATTACGGTGGCTTCTCCTCCTCTGCAGCCTCCTGTGACTGTGCCACAACCTTCAGGTGATCAGGCCAACACGACAGAAAATGGTTAGTCTTCCCACTGAAAAAGCTATGAATGCAAGATGAGCTATATATATATATATATATATATATATATATATATTTATATTTGACATTGTTTTATATGTTGTGAGAAGACACTAGCAAAGGAATCTCAGCTGGAATTATCGCGGCGATTACTGTTCCAACTGTAGTTATCGTCTTCATACTGCTTGTTCTAGGGTTGGTTCTTTTCAGGAGGAGAAAATCATTCCAAAGAACTGAAATTAAATGTTAGTTACTTTCTTGTGTTTTAGCTCTGTATAGTTTTTGTTTTTTGAAAAAAAATCTCCCTTTCTAGTTTTCTTTCTTTTGAACAAGAGGCATAACTAGTACACACTCGCTTTCTCTATGTTTCTTTTTGTAGCTGTTTTTTGCTTACATGTAAAAAAGGAAGTGAAGAAGACATGATATAGCAGCTGCAGATGATGGTAAAGATTCTAAAACCTTCGCGTGCTACTTAAAGTTTTATGCAGTCTAAAAGTTAAAACGTTTCATTATTTTTTGAATGCAGAAGGGGGTGACATTACAGCTGTAGGCTCACTGCAGTTTGATTTTAAAGATGTTCAAGATGCGACAGATAATTTTTCGATATATAACAAACTTGGTCATGGTGGATTTGGAGAAGTTTACAAGGTATATCTAACAGTTGATTGAGCTTTGTTATTAGTTTAAGCAGAGTAGTGGTTTCAGTTTTAAATTCATATAATACACTTTTGTAGGGCACACTGCCTAATGGATTACAAGTTGCCGTGAAGAGACTATCGAAAAAATCAGGACAAGGTGAAAAAGAGTTCAAGAATGAGGTCATTGTTGTGGCAAAGCTTCAACACAAAAATCTTGTCAAGCTTCTCGGATTTTGTTTGGAAGGAGAAGAGAAGATACTTGTATACGAGTTTGTGCCTAACAAAAGCCTTGATTACTTTCTGTTTGGTTAGTTAAATCCAATACTTTACTCAAACTTTTTAATTTTCAAACCCATGTTCTTGACATTGTAACTATGGTTGTATAGACTCTAGGATGCAGAACCAGTTGGATTGGACTACACGGTACAAGATCATTGGAGGAATTGCTAGAGGGATCCTATATCTTCATCAAGATTCACGACTCACAATCATCCATCGTGATCTCAAAGCGGGTAACGTCCTCTTGGACGCTGATATGAACTCCAAAGTTGCAGATTTTGGAATGGCCAGAATATTCGAAATGGACCAAACCGAAGACAATACAAGAAGAGTAGTAGGAACCTAGTAAGTTTTTCTCTTGCCATTAATTTCTTATGTAGACCGTAATATCTTTCTATTAACTCAACTTTTAAGCATTGCCACAGTGGTTACATGGCTCCTGAGTATGCAATGCATGGCCATTTCTCCATGAAATCAGATGTTTATAGCTTCGGGGTCTTAGTTCTTGAGATTATAAGCGGCAAAAGGAACAGCAGTCTCAATCAGATAGATAGTAGTGCTGGCAACTTGGTTACATATGTGAGAATACACCCTTAAAACTTTAAAAGATTTATGTTTTCTTCAAGAATGGCCAAAGTTTTAACTATAAAATGTTCATTAGACTTGGAGACTATGGAGCAATGGGTCGCCGTTAGAGCTCGTGGATCCATCTTTCCAAGATAACTATCAAACAAATGAAATTACAAGATGCATCCACATCGCTTTACTATGTGTTCAAGAAGAAGCTGATGATCGTCCAACCATGTCAGAGATCCTCCAGATGCTCACTACTAGCTCAATCGGTCTCGCCGTACCTCGACCACCTGGAATTTTCTTCCGAAGCAGGCATGAACCGGTAGAGAGAGCAGGCCCATCTATGGATTCGTCTGCTCTATGTTCAATTGATGATGCTTCCATTACTAGTGTAGCTCCTCGTTAAGGACATAAGAAATTTATAAATCTAATTGTTCTAATATATGTTCCTAGACTCATAAGCATCGACAATGAACAAAGATTTGTCTAAGTTCAAATGTTTCCTTAGTTAATTTTATGTATGTGCCCGGGAAGTAAAGAATACCATACTCTGTTTTGAAGTTCTGTTTCCTTAAACAAGAATTCATCTTAGTGATCTTTGACATAGTTTGCTTGTCCGTTCTAAACACAACTTATTTAAATGTGTGTGTGTGTGTTCTTAACAACTAAATCAGGAAGTAAATATCCATGCACAATAATAAGGAATTGACTAATTTCAATTATCGTGGGGTATTTTGGAGTCATTAAAGTCATCCTTCCGGACTTATTGATATCAGGCTTTATTTGACCTTGACTTGTAAGAAAATTGCATTATTTATTTGTACAAAGAGAGTAGTAGCTGGAATAGTGGCCTTCATCACATTTATTAATCAAGACTCATAAAAGAGAGAAACAAAAATAAAAGGTTAAAAGAATGAAATGAAAGGTAAAGAGAAGAATAGGGTAATGTCTGGTTATGCCTTTTTGGTTTACTCTTCCTTTTCCTTTTCGCTTTCCTCACTAGATTCAGAGCTTATGCTCAAGATCCCACTTACATATACCATGTCTGTCCGAACACGAACATGACAACTTATTCAAGAAACAGCGCTTACCTCACCAATCTCAGAACCCTTTTGTCCTCCCTTTCTTCCAACCGTCCCTCTTTCTCCACCGGATTCTATAGCACCTCCGCAGGTCGGAGCCCTGACGTGGTTTCCGGACGTTTCCTATGCCGGGGAGATGTAACGCCGGAAGTCTGCCGTAGCTGCGTCGCCTTTCTCGTCAAGGTCACCTTCAATCGGTGTCCGAATGAAAAACAGGTCACGCTCTATTACTATGAGTGTATGCTCATATACTCGGACCGTAATATTCTCTTGAACTCTTCACTCGAAAGTGGTTTGATCGAGTGGAACCCTCAGAATGTTATATCGAACCAAACACAGTTCATAAACTTGGTCTCTTCCACAATGAATCAATCTGCTGTCGAGGCAGCGAGTAGTTCTAGAAACCTCGATGCGAGAAAAGCCAATTTCACAGCGTTCCGGACTATATACGTTCTGGTTCAGTGCACTCCTGATCTGACGAGACAAGAATGCTTGAGCTGTCTTCAACAGAACATCAATCAATTAGCGAGTGACAAAATTGGGGGGGAAGTATTGGGATATTGTAGAGGTTAATGGACCATGAGGCCTTAATCTCTAGAGAGTGTGCAAATAAAGTCCCACATCTGAAGTGGGAAGGGACCTTGAACACTATATAAGGGACTGAGGCCACTCCACCTATTGCCAGTTGGTTTTAGGTTGGATGCCAAGGAAACTTAACATGGTATCAGAGCTTGACCCGCACACTCTCTCGACCCGGCCCAGAAAGGGCCCGACCCCTCGACCCTAGGATTGATGGTCTGCGAGATTAATGGTTAGAAAGGACCATTATCTCGAGGGAGGGTATTGAGATATGTAGAGGTTAATGGGCCATGAGGCCTTAATCTCTAGAGAGTGTGCAAGCTAAGTCCCACTGGGAAGGGAAGCGATATATAAGGGACTGAGGCCACTCCACCTATTGCCAATTGGTTTTAGGTTGGATGCCAAGGAAACTTAACATGGTATCAGAGCTAAGATCCGCACACTCTCATGACCCGGCCCAGAAAGAGCCCGACCCCCGACCCTAGATTGATGGTCTGCGAGATTAATGGCTAGAAGGGCCATTATCTCGAGGGAGGGTATTGGGATATTGTAGAGGTTAATGGGCCATGAGGCCTTAATCTCTAGAGAGTGTGCAAATAAAGTCCCACATCGGAAAGTGGGAGGGACCTTGAATAATATATAAGGGACTGAGGCCACTCCACCTATTGCCAATTGGTTTTAGGTTGGATGCCAAGGAAACTTAACATGGTATCAGAGCTTGACCCGCACACTCTCATGACCCGGCCCAGAAAGGGCCCGACCCCCCGACCCTAGGATTTGATGGTCTGCGAGATTAATGGTTAAAAGGACCATTATCTCGAGGGAGGGTATTGAGATATGTAGAGGTTAATGGGCCAAAAAGGCCTTAATCTCTAGAGAGTGTGCAAGCTAAGTCCCACATCGGAAGTGGGAAGGGACCTTAAGCGATATATAAGGGACTGAGGCCACTCCACCTATTGCCAATTGGTTTTAGGTTAGATGCCAAGGAAACTTAACAGGAAGTTTCTTGTGCAGAGCTGTAATGCAAGATACGAGCTTTATGCGTTTTACAACGAATCTGCCTTACGGACACGTCAGCCGCAGCTGGATTCATCTCCTCCTCCGATTTCAGTTCCTTCACCACGACCTGGTCTGGACGTTCGCTTTTCCTTTTGATTCCATGTTTCAGCACAACTTTTCTTATGCATCGGACAATAACTATCTCATATGTTATATAGGAAAAGGTGGGAACTCCATTGTCATAGTCATTGCTGTTGCTGTTCCCATCACGGTCCTTTTTCTTGTTTGCGTGGCTGTTTCTAGAGTCAGGGTTAAGAAAGCAAGGACGGTTCATGAGACGAGTAAAAGACTCCATTATCTTATATTTATATTGAATGAATGTTCTGTTTTGTTGTTTATCTTAATTCATGTATTGAAATGGTTTCAGACAAGGATGATATTACGACGGCAGGCTCACTTCAGTTTGATTTTAAGGCCATTGAGGCAGCAACGGATAATTTTTCTGAGAGTAACAAGCTTGGCCAAGGTGGATTTGGTGCAGTTTACAAGGTATTACCATTGCATAAGCTTCATAGTAGATGTTTGTCTGCAATTGTATAGTACATTAAGATATGGTATTTTAGAGTTGTGAACATTGGAAAAGTTCTAAGTTGTGTAAAATCACCTCCCCTCCACAACACTCTCTGTTTTCCCCTGTTTCCAAATCTCAAACACATACTTTGAGCATTGCGCCAATGAATGGGATTATACATAGAATCTTTCTATCACCACAATACCTGCACACACAAAATGTTGCCTCATTCCCTTTTGTACAGAGCTGTGGAACAAAGCAAACCCGAGTCCGTAATTATCTTTCTTCCTTTGTAATGAATACTAACTACAGAACAAGGCATTTGACTACTTCATTTCCCTCATTGATCTAATACTGAAACTCCGTTACTTGTAGGGTACGTTTCCTAGTGGAGTACAAGTTGCGGTGAAGAGGCTATCAAAGACATCAGGACAAGGTGAAAGAGAGTTTGAGAACGAAGTTATTGTTGTGGCAAAGCTTCAGCATAGGAATCTTGTCAAGCTTCTCGGATTTTGTTTGGAAGGAGAAGAGAAGATACTTGTTTACGAGTTTGTGCCTAACAAAAGCCTTGATTACTTTCTGTTTGGTTAGTTTAATCCAATACTTAACCGAAACTTTTTCATTCTGTTTGGTTAGTTTAATCCAATACTTAACCGAAACTTTTTCATTCTGTTTGGTTAGTTCTTGACATTGCAACTATGGATGTGCAGACTCTACGATGCAGAGCCAGCTGGATTGGTCAAGACGGTACAAGATCATTGGAGGAATTGCCAGAGGGATCCTATATCTTCATCAAGATTCACGTCTCACAATCATACATCGAGACCTCAAAGCGAGTAACATCCTCTTAGATGCTAAGATGAGCCCAAAAGTCGCAGATTTTGGGATGGCCAGAATTTTTCGGATGGAGCAAACTGAAGCCAATACAGAAAGAGCAGTTGGAACCTAGTAAGTTTTTGTCTCTTTAGATTGTACTCATCTTATATGCTCTTGTTAACTCAACAGTTACACATTGTGGCAGTGGTTACATGTCTCCTGAGTATGCCATGTACGGCCATTTCTCCATGAAGTCAGATGTCTACAGTTTCGGGGTCTTAGTTCTTGAGATTATTAGCGGCAAGAAGAACAGTAGCTTTTATCAGAACGATGGCAATGATGGCAATTTGGTTACATATGTGAGTATAAAATCGTTAGATTAAAACTTGCAAAGAAAATTCTGTGTTATTCAAGAGTGGCCAAAGTTTTAACTATTAAATTGTTCAATAGACTTGGAGACTATGGAGCAATGGGTCGCCGTTAGAGCTCGTGGATCCATCTTTCCAAGATAACTATCAAAGAAATGAAATAAGTAGATGCATCCATATAGCTTTACAATGTGTTCAAGAAGTAGCTGAAGATCGTTCAACCATGTCAGCGATCCTACAGATGCTCACTACTAGCTCAATTTCTCTAGCCGTACCTCGACCACCTGGATTTTTCTTACGAAGCAGGCATGAACTGGTGGATAGAGCAGGACCATCTATGGATTCATCTGCTCTATGTTCAATTGATGATGCTTCCATTACTAGTGTAACTCCTCGTTGAAGACAGAAACAATTGATAAATATTATAGAATTGACAGTGAAGAAAGATTCGTATGAAGTTTATTCCCGATGTTCATTTTCTTTACGTGCCCTGCAAGTAATTAAATGATACTCTGTTTTTAATTTGTCTTTGACAAATGTTGCTTGTCCGTTCTAAGCTAATGTGCTTGCGGAAGACTGCGCAGTGAGATTGTAGCTTTCTTCGAACAGATCCGTAGAACTAACTTGATATGGTTGATGATCACGGCTGAGAAGATCGCTGACATGGTTGGACGATCGTCAACTTCTTCTTAACCACATAGTAAAAGCGATATGAATGCATCTGCTAAAGTCGTTTACTTCATCATTTTTCTTGAAAGGACAAATCATTCAAGGCTGTATACCGACATATGGAACCAAATTGCCAGAACTACCATCCATTTGATAGAGACTGATATTTGTTTTGCCGCTTATAATTTCAAAAACTAAAACCCTGAGGCTGTATACTTGATTCTGCATGTGGAGAATTGTGTGGTGCTCATTTTGGGAAAAAAACAACCAACCGAGTGAGATCTCAGGAAAAAAAAAAAAAAAAAAAAAAAAAAAAAAAAAAGATAAAGGATTAAACTGACCAAACAGAAAGTAATCACTTTTTTTTCTGAGAAACATGGAAAATAAGAGAGAAAAACATAGAGAAGATGTACAACTGCATCTGAAAATTTGGATAGTGGTTGAAATAGTGTGACTATTAACTTAAATATGACGTTCTTTTCTAATGTAAAATGCAAATATCTTTATATTATTAATTGAGAAGTATATTCTAATATTTGGATAGAAGAATAAGAAAAATATCTATTTGAAGAGAAGAATAAATGGAAAAAAAGTTGTTTGGATATAAGAATAAGAGAAAAATCTATTTGGATAGAAGAATAAATGGAAAAATTGTTTGGATACAAGAATAATAACTTAAAACAAACCGATGGTTTAAAAAACTTCCGTTTTCCAGCTCTTAAATATGCAAAAAAAAAAAAATTAACATAAACTATCAATAATACTAAATCAATATAATATGATCGAATGATATTTGCAAAATTTCCAATACTAAATAGAAATACGTCTAATTTAAATCAAATTGTGGATTTCTGTTCGTTTTTTTTTTGAAAATTTCTGTTTGGTTAGGGTTCGAGTTTTTTTTTTTTTTAGTTCAGGATTTTCAGGTTTAGACATTTTGAAAGAGTTTGGATATTTAAAAAAATTTATTAGGGTTTTTAGGTCGGGTTCGGTGAAAAAGTTTCGAGTTGTTTTTTTATTCGGTTCAGGGTTTTCAGGATTTTTTGGATTTCGGGTTTCGCGTTTAGACAAAATTAAAAAGCTTAGATTTTTTAAAGATTTTGGGTCGGGTTCGGGTTTAAAATTTAGATTTTCTTCTCAAAACCGCAACGTTACACCGTAATGTTACATCGTCCTCTACTAGTTTGTTTTTATTATTAAAGAAGGTTTTGAATCACTTGTTAAGTTTTTTTGGGGCCCAGTTTTGTACTATTAGGAGAAAAAAACCTTATAAGTCTATTTTCGAAATAAAAACTTTAAAATGATATATTTTGGAGAATTAAAAAGAAATAGACTCATTTCATAAATGGGAGTTTCATGATGTGAAATCCAAATCAAAGAAGTCGAACCATGTCTTTCATCTTCCTTTTCCTTTTCTCCTTATTCACTAGCTCCAGAGCTGTTGCTCAAATTGCTAATAAAGATCCTTTCTTCATATACAATGTTTGTCCAAATACAACAACTTATTCAAGAAACAGCACTTACTTCGCCAATCTCAGAACCCTTTTGTCTTCTCTCTCTTCCCGCAACGCTTCTTATTCCACCGGATTCCAAAACGCCACCGCCGGGCAAGCCATCGACAGGGTCACCGGACTTTTCCTCTGCCGTGGAGACTTATCCCCTGAAGTCTGCCGTAACTGCGTTGCCTTTGCCGTCAATGAAACCTTAAAAACCTGTCCGAATGAGAAAGAGGTCACATTATTTTACGAAGAGTGTATGCTCAGATACTCTCACCGGAATATTCTCTCGACCCTTAGATTCGATGGAGGAGTGATCCTGACGAACGCCGATAATATTTCATCTAACCGAACAGACCAGTTCAAAGATTTTGTGTCGTCCACGATGAACCAAGCTGCCGTCGAAGCAGCGAGCAGTGCTAGAAAGTTCTACACAGTAAAGGCCCGTTGGACCCCACTCCATATTCTGTATGGCCTAGTTCAGTGCACTCCTGATCTTACAAGACAAGACTGTTTGACCTGTCTGAACCAATCCATCTATCGAATGCCTCTTGACAAAATTGGAGGAAGACTTCTTTATCCGAGTTGTAATTCAAGGTACGAGCTTTACGCATTCTATAATGAAACATCCATTAGACCAGCACCACCGCCGCTGCTGCAGCCACGGTTGTCTACTCCTCCAGTGTCATCTCCTCCGATGTCATCTCCTTCACGAGCAGGTGACTCTTTCTTCTTCCTCTGTTTTTTTTTTTACTCTTTCGGTCTATTATTTCTCTGCCATTTTCTAATCGAAAGAAAATGTTCATTTCAAAGCAGGGAAAGGTGGGAATTCAAACGTGTTAGTGGTAGCCATTGTTGTGCTTGTTACAAGGCTGTTCTGCTTTTCATAGCTGGTTACTGTTTCCATGCAAAGAGGGCAAAGAGGTCTTAGGGCACAGCTTTTAGTTTATAATTGAGTTTGGTCGTATGTTATTAAAATTATGAAGTATGTTTTATCAAAATGTGTTTTTGTATGATTGAGTTGGTCATGTGTTATTTGATTTTTAGGTAAGTATGTATGCTGTATCAAAGGGTTTTCGGCTAATTCCCCCCTGAACTTACTAATCCCCGGAAATCCGCACACAAACTATTTAATCAAGCCAAAACCCACACGAACTCCTTCAAATATTGAAATTCCCACACGAACTTGCACAAGTTGGCCAATTCCTCCAAAATCGCATTTGGGCGTGTGTTAGCTTGCTGAGTCAGCTACAGCGTGGCAAAACCAGACGACGTTGTTCGTGTTTTTGGTGTCGGGAACAATCAAAACGACGTCGTTTTGACGTACTAAACAAAACGACGTGAAAACAAAACGACGTTTTGAAACTTCAAATTTTCTCTTGTAATGCCAAAATCGATTTGGGGAATTTGAGTTAGGGTTTATCCCGATTTGAAAGAGAGATTAGGAGTGAATCAACAGCAAACTTCCAGCAATTCAAGAGGATTTTAATTCGATTGTTGGGGAAGTAGAAGCAGAATTCGGGACCAAGTATTGTGTTTCCCTTATTCAAATCGAAGAATGGGGTAAGTTCAGTTTGATTTTTATGAAATTCGTACATTGGAGTTGGGTTTGGCTGTGAAATATGTTAGTTTAATAGTTAATTCTCGTCCAAATTATTCAAATTTTAGTTAGTATTGGCATATTTGCTTGATTTTATTAATAAAGAGTGAGAATATAATATGTTTGCCAAGTGTTCGACAGAATGCTTAAAAGAATCTAAATTGCTTGTAATTGTATGCAGTGATGAAGCAGAGCGTGCGATAACTTTTGGTTGTCACTATAGTGGCAATTTTCAAAAAGCTGAAGGCCGTGATATGTATGTTGGTGGTGGTTATCGGATTATTAGTGTGCCATCTCAGGTTTTAAGATGTTGGGTTTCACGTTTCTGATTTTGTGTCTTTCTAATTTGCAGGTTGTTGAGAGATGAATGGGATATCGAGATGTTATTTTTGTTGTTTTAATCTCAGACTGATCGTCTGTTCCCGACACCAAAAACGCGAACGACGTCGTCTGATTTTGCCACGCTGTAGCTGACTCAGCAAGCTAAAACACGCCCAAATGCGATTTTGGAGGAATTGGCCAACTTGTGCAAGTTCGTGTGGGAATCTCAATATTTGAAGGAGTTCGTGTGGGTTTTGGCTTGATTAAATAGTTTGTGTGCGGATTTTCGGGGATTAGTAAGTTCAGGGGGGAATTAGCCGAAAACCCCTGTATCAAAAGATGTTTTTGTAAGAGTCTCGTTACTATACATTAGGCAGTTGTGTCTCAATTTTATGTTGTTTTAATAAAATGATCAAGTTTCAGTCTTAAAAACATAACAACTTTGATTATATGTTGTTTCGATAAAGTTATCAATTATCAAGACTGTTTTTTTTTCCTTTGTCCAACTCTTATGCAAAATATAACAACTTTGATTAGAACTGTTGATATGAATGTAATCCAAAACCGGTTAATCAGGGTTTAGCATTTTGGTTTGTAGTGGCGCTTTAGGATTTTATATTACTAGATACGTGTCTTTCCTAGACATTGATGTGTTTAGGCTCTGCGTTATAATTTTAGTTATTTGGTTTCAAATCATCGCTACTAATTATCATTCCTCCTTTTCGGGTTTCTCACACAAATTAAGGCTCAACCTTTTATTTTGGGTTACAAAAATCCCAGTTACAGATAGCAATTGTGAAGCAGCTCATAAGTTCTTTGTATAGTACTGCTGCTCTTATTTCTGTAACGTGTTCTTCTGTGTGCCACATGATCCATTCATATAATTGCAACCATCTTTGAACAAGTCCAACCCCTTCTCTACGCTTGACTCGACATAAATTGCACGAGTCAACCCACTTAGACATTGATTAAGACATTATTAAAAAAAAATGAATACTTTGAATTAATTTAGGCATTGATTAAGACATTATCCCATTAATTTATCAAATACTCAGATAATGCTAGAAAAATTTGTAATAATTTTATAAAATATTAAGTGGCTTAGAATACTTTTAGAAAATTTAAATAAATTAGATTTTTTTTTGAAATAATAATAATAATAGATAAATTATGCAGTGTATGCATCGGCATAACAAATTAGTAATGGTGTTTGAGACGGACTGTTCCGATGTGGTGAAGATGGTGTCTAAACTAGAGGAGTGGCCGGCTTTTATAATACTTCTTGAAGAGGTCGACAGATGCAAGATGGGGTTCACTTCATTTTCCATTGTCCACATACCCATGACGAACAACACGAAGGCAGACAAGTTAGCACGCAGTGCTCGAGCTCTACCTACTGATGTGTATTATGTAAACTCTGTATCACTAGCTTGGATTCCTGAGTTGTTCTAGATACAGAGGCTGTTGACAAAAACATTTGTACGGTCTTAGAAAATGGAGTTGAAAAATCTACGGCCTATCTTTTGCGTTTTCCTCTAGTAGGCTTTCATGTTCTTCACAACAATGTGGGACAAGTATTGTTTTTACACTTATAGCAAACTTGGGTGCTTTTTCCTCAACGATTTTCCTGAATTTAGCAAAATAAAACGATACCTAGCAGTTAGCAAAATAGGATTAGGGAAAGATTTTTCTTGTTTTTTTTTGGAACAAGGCTTAGGGTTAGGGAAAGTTCACGGTTTCGATTTATTTAAGATGATCCTAAGTATTGTTCGGTATTTCAACAATCACGCTGATGCTTCTTTTTAGCAAGTAGCAGAAAAGAATGTGGAAAAATTGGATTTAGAGTTCAAGATGTCTTCTACAATGTTTCGCTTGGGCAAGCCCTTAAATCTGATTGAGTTTGCTCGTAAATAATGACATTAACACATTATCCCAATAGTCCTTTATGTAATTTTCTGAGTCCACAAGTTGAAGTTGAACATTCAACGTTATTATATTGCGTGCGAACAAAGAAAATACCATTGACTTTTGACTTTTTTTCTTTGGACTTTAGTTTTGACACCGTTTTTAGGACCGTATGTGCAAGGTTTAAGGACCACTGTTATCAGTTTGACGAATTCAACATTATAATTTTCAGAGAGATGCTTTGATTTGCTGTTTAAGATGGTAAGAAACAGAGAAATGCGTAGCTTTAGCTATCATCAAGGAACAATGAAGCATATGAGTTTGTTTTCAATCCTCTGTTTTCTCCTCATAATAAGCTTTCGTGTTGCTCAAGTTTTAGCACAAACATGCACGGACGACAATGGGAATTTCAGGCCAAACGGTACATACGACGCAAATCGGCGTCTCATCCTCTCTTCTCTTCCTTCAAACGTCACGGCTCAAGACGGCTTCTTCTACAACGGTTCGCTCGGACAAGAACCTAACCGTGTCTACGCAACAGGAATGTGCATCCCAGGATCTACTCTAGAAGCTTGTTCTGATTGTCTCAAGACCGCTTCTGATGGTTTGATAGAGAGTTGTCCAAACCAAACAAACGCGTTTACATGGCCAGGTGATCCCACGCTTTGCTATGTGCGCTACTCCAACACTTCTTTCTCAGGATCTGCTGTTCTAGATCCGCGTTTATTGGTCTACAACACTGGAGACATAACCTCAAATCAAACACAGTTCACGGAAATATGGGAAGACTTAGTTGGCGGTATGATTGGTGCAGCGTCCACACCAAAAAACACACCATCATCTAGTAATAACTATTACACAGCTAATATTTCACGTTTAGAAACTTTCCAGGATATTTATGCATTGATGCAATGTACGCCGGATCTTTCGTCTCGTGATTGTGAGAGTTGTCTGCAACAGAGCGCAAATGCCTACCAGTCATGTTGTGGTCAGAAGCAAGGAGGTTTTGTTATGCGGCCGAGCTGCTTTTTCCGGTGGGATTTGTATACATACTCCAACGCTTTTGATAATATCACGGTGGCTTCTCCTCCTCCTCCTCCTCCTCCTCTTGTGCCACAGCCTACAGACGACAGCCGGAATAACACGACTGAGAATGGTAAGTATTTCAACTGAAAACAGAAACTATGGTTTAAGGTGAATCGATGTATATAAATATGACATTATTGTTTATGTGTTAGAAGAAGATAAAAAAGGAATCTCCGCTGGAGTTGTCGTGGCGATTACGGTTTCTACTGTTGTCACCATCTTGATACTGCTTGCTCTAGCTTTCTTTCTATGCCGGAAGAGAAAATCATACCAAAGAACTGAGACTGAATGTTAGTTACTTGTTCTTTTAAATCTCTGCATAGTTTTATTGGTCCTTAGCCAAGAGAGGAAACATGAAGCGTAACTATACGTTCTTGATTTGCAGCTGATAGTGATATTTCAACTACACATTCATCACAATACGATTTTAAGACAATTGAAGCTGCAACAAACAAGTTTTCAAGGAGTAATAAGCTCGGAGAAGGTGGATTCGGCGAGGTTTACAAGGTAAGGAGATCTCTGTTTTCAAGTTTTTGTAAATTATGGAAATGATCTTGTGATATTTAACTGGTTTCGTTCAATTGTATGTAGGGTAAGTTTTCAGACGGAACTGAAGTAGCTGTGAAGCGACTGTCGAAAAAGTCAGGACAAGGCGCAAGGGAGTTTAGGAACGAGGCTGTTCTTGTGTCAAAACTTCAACACAAGAATCTTGTTAGGCTTATTGGATTCTGTTTGGATGGAGAAGAAAAGATTCTGATTTATGAGTTTGTTCCCAACAAAAGCCTTGACTACTTCTTATTCGGTATTGTTCTCTTCAATAGTTTGCTTGATCAAAAGAACTTCTCTTTAGTTTTGAAAATGATTGATTATACATGGAGATGTGCAGACTCTGAAAAGCAACGTCATCTAGACTGGACTCGGCGATACAAGATCATTGGAGGGATCGCTAGAGGGATTCTATATCTTCATCAAGATTCACAGCTCACAATCATACACCGTGATCTCAAAGCCAGCAACATTCTCTTAGATGCAGATATGAACCCAAAAATTTCAGATTTTGGATTGTCGACCATCTTTGGCATGGAGCAAACTCAAGGCAATACTAATAGAATTGCTGGAACATAGTAAGTCATCTGCTTATATTACCTGAAAACACACAACTTCTATGAAACCTTTTCCTCTGGATATTAACCTGAGTTGTTATGTTTTGCAGTGCTTACATGTCTCCTGAGTATGCATTGCATGGTCAATACTCCATGAAATCAGACGTTTACAGTTTTGGAGTCTTAGTTCTCGAGATCATAAGCGGAAAGAAAAACAGTGGCGTTTACAACATGGATGAAACTAGTACTGCTGGAAACTTGGTTACATATGTGAGCATTAAGACCTCAACTTCCATTAATTTAACATTTTTAAACATATGACTTATCTTCTTGACTGTTCTTTGTGTTAGGCTTGGAGACTTTGGAGAAACGGGTCTCCATTAGAGCTGGTGGATCCTGCCATTGGAAGGAATTATCAGAGTAGTGAAGTCACTAGATGCATCCACATTGCGCTCTTATGTGTTCAAGACAATCCAAAAGACCGTCCAACGTTATCAACTATCATCTTGATGCTCACTAGCAGTACAGTCACTTTACCAGTGCCTCGCTTACCTGGTTTTTTCCCAAGAAGCATGCAGAAACTGGACTCTTTATCTCAGACATTAGTGTCGGATCAGTCTACAAGCAAGTCTTTTCTTCATTTAGTTCGAAAAAACAAAAGAGATTTTTCCTCACCAAAACTGAAAAGTTGAGACACATGAAATGGTCAAACGATATTTGATAGATTTCTCCCCTCACATAAGAAACATAGTAAGTTTCTCTGCAACTGTTTGATGTAAGTTGTAAACTGTATGGTAGGTTCTGTAACTATAGTTTCTGGTGTGGATATTTATTACATCAAAACTGCAAATAAGACAATCTTTATAGGATTTTTACTCTCTTCAAGCCGATTCCTCATTTTAGAGGCTTGATTCGGTAAAACAAGTCACTGTTTAAATACTAAATCCTATACAACTCATATATGCTTGTGGTTACAAGTACAGTACAATACATAGACTTACAAAGTAACAAGTTTTCAACTTATTTTCAAAACAGGTTGATTTAGTAATCAGGCATGAATAGGCAAATCATTGTTCATCAACGAGGATATACTTCCGTGATCGAGGCATCATCAACAGACCCTAGAAGAGACTTGGTCGTTGTAGATTGGTCCGAATCAAGCGGGTCTTTCCCGGTTCTACTCTGGAAGAACAGACCTGGTTCCCTTGGAATCGGTAAAGTCACAGTATTACTTGTGAGCATCAGAACAATGGTTGATAAGGTCGGACGCTCTGCAGGATCTTCTTGAACACACAAAAGACCGACATGGATGCATCTAACAACTTCACTCCTTTGGCAATTATCTACAATAAGTGGATCCACGAGGTCTAGTGGTGTCCCATTACTCCAAATCCTCCAAGCCTAAGATATATTAACCAATCAATCAATCAACATTTGTGACCATGGTCAGGTAAATATAGAACTTAATGGGCTCAAAAACTTACATATGAGACCAAGTCATGTGCACCGTCTGTTTGGTAGAAGCTGCTATTCTTCTTGCCGCTTATAATTTCAAGAACCAACACTCCGAAGCTATAGACATCAGATTTCATTGAGTACTGACCGTGCATTGCATACTCCGGAGACATGTATCCGCTGATCAATCCCACAATTTAACATTAGTAATTTGGTGAAAAAACTGTTCAACGAACATCAACTTAATAAGAGTTATAAGGAAGACTTACTAGGTCCCAACTATTCTGCTTGTGTTCTCCTGTGTTTGGTCCATTCCAAAGATCCTTGCCATTCCAAAATCAGCGATTTTCGGATTCATATCCGCATCCAAGAGAACGTTACTCGCTTTGAGGTCACGGTGTATGATTGTGAGTCGTGAATCTTGATGAAGATATAGAATTCCTCTAGCAATGCCTCCGATGATTTTGTATCGCCTGCTCCAATCTAGCTCACCTTGCTTTGCAGGGTCTGTGGACATCAATACATTACAGTTAGCTCTAAAGCTCTGCAACACAAGTTTCAAGATTTGGCAATCGAATGACTCCTAAACAAAGCAGTCATCAAAACTCACCGAACAAGAAGTAATCAAGGCTTTTGTTGGGGACATACTCGTAGACAAGTACCCTTTCTTCTCCTTGTAAACAAAATCCGAGAAGTCTAACAAGATTTCTATGCTGTAGCTTTGCAACAAGAACAACCTCATTCTTGAACTCTCTTTCACCTTGTCCTGATGACTTTGACAGTCTTTTCACCGCAACTTCAGTCCCATCCGATAACGTCCCCTATTAATTTCATCAGCACCATCCATCCCATTAGCAAAATATGTTGGTACAAAATTTTAAGAGAAACAAAAAAGACACAAGCTCAAGGCAGCTCAGGAACTAAAATTACCTCGTAAACCTCACCAAAACCACCTTGACCTATCTTATTACTCTCTGCAAAATCTTTTGTTGCAGTTTGAATTGTTCTATATTCAAGTTGCAGCGACTCTACCGTTGTTATATCGTCTCCTGTTGTACAATGAAAGTCTTAGAAGCAGGAAAGAGAAGCTGAGAACTGACATTAGCTGAAATCTTTACCATCAAATGCAGATGTTGTGCCGTAAGTCTTCTTTGCCCTCTTTGCAAGGAAGCAATATCCACCTATAAAAAGCAGAATAGCCACTATAATAGGCACCACAATGGCTACCACTAACACCTTTGAATTCCCACCTTTCCCTGCTTTTCAAACAACATTGCTTAAGATCAGAGAATGGCAGACGAATAACAAATCAAAATTCTGTCAAAAGATGAAAACTTTCTATCTTGGTACTGCTAATTTTCGAGAGTTAAGGGTAAGAACACAGATCAGATAACAGCAGACAAATTGCAAGCCAGAATTCTGTGAAAAGGACAAAACTTTAAGTATTGGTCTTGTTTAATTATGGCAAAACAAAACAGAGGAAAAAGACAGAGCTCTGACCAGATCGCGGAGGAGCTGACACCGGAGGAGTGGAAACCGGCGGTGGTGGAGGTCTTCTAACGGCGGATTCGTTGTAGAAAGCGTAAAGCTCATATCTTGAACTACAGCTCGGCACAATAAGTCTTCCCCCAATTCTGTAAACAGGCAACTGATTATTGATCTGTTGCAGACACCTGAAGCAGTCTTGGGTCGTCAGATCAGGCGTGCACTGTACAAGTCCGTAAACGCTCTGGAACGCAGTGAAATTGGCGTTTCTTGCATCGAATTTTCGAGGACTGCGCGATGCTTCGGTGGCGGCCTGGTTCATCGTGGACAAGACCAAATCTCTGAACCCTGTTTGGTTCGAGGTAATATTCTGGGTATTAGCCAAGATAACTCCTCCATTGGTGTTCAGGATCGAGAGAATAGGCCGGTTAGAGTATCTGAGCATACACTCATCGTAATAGAGCGTGACCTCTCTCTGATTGGGACACCGATTTAAAGTGTCGTTGACGGAGAAGCCAACGCAGTTACGGCAAACTTCAGGCGAGACGTCTCCACGGCAAAGAAAGAGTCCGGTGACCCTGTCGGTGGCTTGTCCCGACGTGGCGTTTTGGAATCCGGTGGAGTAAGAGGCGTTGCGGGAAGAGAGGGAAGACAAAAGGGTTCTGAGATTGGCGAAGTAAGGAGTGTTCCTTGTGTAAGTTGTCGTATTCGGACAAACATGGTATAAGTAAGTGGGATCTTGTGCGGAAACTCTGAAGCTAGTGAGAAAGGAGAAAAGGAAAAGGAAAATCAAAGAGGCGCAACAAGACATAATCGAGTTCCTCGATCCGTGTTTCTCGTCAAGCTTTGGGAAACTCCGATATACACTTACAAAAAAAAAATCTTTGTTCTCTCTCTGTGCTGTAGCGTAGCGTGAAGCAAGGGATGGTTTTGTTTAATCACTTTATGGCTTTATGCAACGAAAAGTCAAGGTCAAGGTAAACGCCTGTTGAAAAGTCCTGGTCTTGTCTTGTCCAACTTGTGTTCAGCTACTAGAATTCACTGCTACTTATTTTGGTATTTTCTTCCCAATATACATAACTAAATGATGAATCGCTCTTAGCTTTAGAAGTTTAAAATAAAAAAATTAGTGCATGAAAAACATTTCAAAATCACGATAAAATGTTTGAACTTTGAAACAAGATGATATGATACTTCTCAAACCATTTTAAGAGCATATAAATAGACTGAGTGTTATATCTGTGTGAGAAACGAACGCTGTATCGTTTTTCCAATCTAGAACTGCACACATTTTCTATTATTCTCTAAAATCAGGGATAATTAGATTTGAAAATATTCCTCTTTTTGCTAATACAATTAAAAGTGTGTAATTAATAACTATCCGACTTTTTACTTTGTAAAAAAACAACTAATTCGATTTCTAGTAGCTTTTACGTAATATAAACAAAACATATATATAGATAAACAAAAGCCTCTTATCGTAACTAGGGTAAGGAGTATTGGAGTATTCCGTAACTCTATAATGAAAAAATGTTATCAAACTTTCAGAAATATAGGTTTTACTTTTAGAGTTTAGTCATAAACAAATGATTATAATAGTTATGGCCATAGCCTTTGATCTTGCCATCAGCAGGATAAGGGAGTCTGGAATAATATGCAAAGACAGAGACTATTGATAGTTGGCATTTTGAGGAGACAATAAATTTAGTAGGTGGCATCATTTTTGAATAACTTATTTGTTTCCTCATCTGCCTATAATAGTAATCATTTGAGACTTAAGAGCATATACTGTATGATCTCTCTCCACTCTTGGTGTTCGAAACATTTGACCACGGCGGCACGTCCCTTCACCCTCAAGTTTACCAGGACTATATTAAAAGATCATTTCGGTAAAAATAATTAAATGACAAAGATCGTTTCATAGTTTGATATGATCATGAAGACATGGTTAAATTTGTTACCAATCTAATTTCAGCCAAAGATTCTTCAGTATCATAATGACCGTGGTCCGTAATGGAATTAAACCACTAAGACAGAATCTTATGACTTATGAGGATAAAACAGAGGACTGAGACTGAGAAGGAAGTTCATCTGCTCCAATCTTCATTGTTCCTTATAGGTTAATGTAGCTTTTTATTAGTATTTAAACAGCAATTGTAGTTTCTTTGTGAACTTCTGACGATAACACGAATAAGAATAACGAACAAAGCAAGAGATATGTAATGACATAATAACATAATGTAATGGACAATTAGCCGATTGGTTGGGTAAAAAAAAAGAGCACTAACTATCGACGAAATACGAAGAAAATAACAAATACAAAGACTCGTAGCTGCTTCGCAGTTACCATCTCTTTGGTATTTTCTTTGTAAACATTTGGAATCGTTTTCACGTCGTCGCCATGCAAAAGACCTAAATTTATGTGACAAACATAGTTGACTTTTGACTTTTTTTTCTTTGGACTATTAACACTCGTCTTTCTGACCGTATGTAAAAGGTTTGGAATCAGTGTTATGAGTTTGACGAATTCCACATTAGAAATTTCAGAGAGAACCTTCGAATTGCTGTGTAAACTAGCAAGAACAAGACAGATGCGTAAATACTATAAAAAGATCTTGCTTTTGTTAGTTATCTATCATCTGAAACTAACAATGAAGCAGAGATTTTTGTTTTCAATCCTTTGTTTTCTCCTCATTAGCTTTGGTGTTGCTTCAGTTTCAGCACAAACATGTATGAACAATCGCAATTTTAGGCCCAACGGCACATACGACGCAAATCGACGTCTCATCCTCTCTTATCTTCCTTCAAACGTCACGGCTCAAGACGGTTTCTTCTACAACGGTTCGATCGGACAAGAACCGAACCGTGTCTACGCAGTAGGGATGTGCATCCCAGGATCAACTTCAGACGACTGTTCTGATTGTATCAAGACTGCTTCTGATGGTTTGCTACTGAGTTGTCCTAACCAAACAGAAGCCTATTGGTGGAAAGATGATTCCATTTCCACGCTTTGCCTTGTGCGATACTCCAACACTTCTTTCTCAGGAACTGAAGATCTTAACCCGCTTCGAAGGCGCAACAACGCTGAAGAGATAACCTCAAATCTAGAAGAGTTCACGAAAATATGGGAAGAGTTAGTTGTTCGTATGATCAATGCAACCTCCACAGCAAAAAGCACGCCATCGTCTAGTAACAACCATTACACAGCTAATTCAGAGGCTTTCACACCTGCCCGGACTATATATGCTTTGATGCAATGCACGCCGGATCTTTCCTCTGCTGATTGTGACAATTGTCTGCGAGAAAGCGCAGGTGAATACCAGAGATGCTGTGGTCAGAGTCAAGGATTCCGTATTATGCGGCCGAGCTGCTTTTTCCGTTTTGAATTGTATCCACACTCTAACGCTTTCGGTAGTATTACGGTGGCTTCTCCTCCTCCGCAGCCTCCTGTGACTGTGCCACAAACTTCAGGTGATCAGGCAACCACGACCGAAAATGGTTAGTCTTCCGATCTAAATAAAGCTATGAATGTAAGAAGAATTACTTGAAAATATTTATGACATTTTGTTTTTTTTTCTGTGTTGTGAGAAGATAGCAAAGGAATATCACCTGGAATTGTGGCGGCGATTACTTTTACAACTGTTGTCATACTGCTTATTCTAGGATTGGTTCTTTTCCGGAGGAGAAAATCGTTCCAAAGAACTGAGATTGAATGTTAGTTTCTTGTTTTTAGGTCTTTAAAGTTTGCTTTGGTTATAAACATATTCTCACTAAGCCAAGAGAGGAATCAAGAAGAAGCATAACTAGTACACCTTTGTTTTGCAGCTGATAGTGATATTTCCACTGAACATTCATCGCAATACGATTTTAAGAGAATTGAAGCCGCAACCAACAAGTTTTCACCGAGCAAGAAGCTCGGACAGGGTGGATTTGGCGAGGTTTACAAGGTAAGGAGATTTTTGTTTTCCAATGTTGTTTCAAAGTAATTATGAAAAAAAAAAAAAAAAACCCGCGATGTTTGTTTCTCATTCAATGGTATCATGAAGGGTGAGTTTGCAAATGGAACTGAAGTAGCTGTGAAGAGACTGTCTAAAAATTCAGGACAGGGCACAAGAGAGTTCAGGAACGAGGCTGTTCTTGTGTCAAAACTTCAACATAGGAATCTGGTCAGGCTTCTTGGATTCTGTTTGGAAGGAGAAGAAAAGATTCTCATCTATGAGTTTGTTCCCAACAAAAGCCTTGACTATTTCCTATTCGGTATGGTTCCCTTCTAAAGCTTGCATTCCAAGTATTGTTCTTCGGCTTAAAAATGATTGGTTTGTGCAGATCCTTCAAAGCAAGGTCAGCTAGATTGGACTCTACGATACAAGATCATTGGAGGGATTGCTAGAGGGATTCTATATCTTCATCAAGATTCACAGCTCACAATCATTCATCGTGATCTCAAAGCCAGCAACATTCTCTTGGATGCGGATATGAACCCGAAAATTTCAGATTTTGGATTGTCGACGATCTTTGGAATGGAGCAAACTCGAGGCAATACCAACAGAATTGCTGGAACCTAGTAAGTTCTGCTCATAATATCTGTGAACACACAAACTTTTCTAAAACTTATTAACCTTGAGTTGCATAATATTTTTGCAGTGCTTACATGTCTCCTGAGTATGCAATGCATGGTCAATACTCCATGAAATCTGACATCTACAGCTTCGGAGTCTTAGTTATTGAGATTATAAGCGGCAAGAAAAACAGCGGCGTCTACCAGATGGATGAAACTAGTACTGCTGGAAACTTGGTCACTTATGTGAGCGTAAATACTTTAGGTTTCAATCATTTAGCATCTTTAAACATATGACTAATTTTCTTGATTTCTCATTGTGTTAGGCTTGGAGGCTTTGGAGAAACGGGACTCCATTAGAGCTGGTGGATCCGGCCATTGGAAGGAATTATGAAAGAAATGAAGTCACTAGATGCATCCACATCGCGCTCTTATGTATTCAAGAAAATCCAGAAGACCGTCCAATGTTATCAACTATCATCTTAATGCTCACTAGCAGTACAGTCACTTTACCACTGCCTCGGTTACCAGGGTTTTTCCCACGAAGCATGCGCCAAGTTGACCCGGTATCTGAGACACTACAGTCGGATCAGTCTTGAAGCAAGTCTTTTCCTCATTTAGTTCGTAAAAAGTGATATGTTTCTTTACCACATCTGAAAAGTTGAAACACGTAAAATTGTCTGAAAATATTTAACTAATTTCACCATGCACATTAGAAACATAGTAATTCTTTTTGTAATCATATGTTGTAATGTAAACTGTAACATGCTATGGTCAGTTCTGTAAGAAAAGTTTTTGGTGTGAAGACAAACATGAATGTCATTGAAAAGTCTTGTCCAATTTTAAGTCAATAGGTTCAGGTTTTATTTACTCTTGAAGCTGATTCAATGTTTTTTTTTTGTTTTTTTTATCACTGTGTTAAGCTTAATTAGTAGAATAGAGGGTAATTTGGCAAAATCAAGTCACTGTTAATTTGTTCTCAAGAAGAAACGTATAGTATACAACTCAAACTGTATATGCTTGTGTTTACAATTACAATACAAAAGGCTACTAAGAAAAAAGTTCAACTTATGTTCAACACCAGTTGATTTAGTAATCAGGCATGAATTGGTAAAGATTCATCTTCATCGAGTATATACATCTGTGATCGAGGCATCATCAACAGACCCTAGAAGAGACTTGCTCGTTGTAGATTTCTCTGAATCAAGTGGGTCTTTTCCGATTCTACTCTGAAAGAACAGACCTGGTTGCCTAGGCACTGGTAAAGTCACAGTATTACTAGTGAGCATCAGAACAATGGTTGACAAGGTCGGACGCTCCACAGGATCTTCTTGAACACACAAAAGACCGATATGGATGCATCGAACAACTTCATTTCTTTGGCAATTCTCTCTGATAATTGGATCCACGAGGTCTAGGGGTGTTCCATTATTCCAAAGCCCCCACGCCTAGAAAAAAAATCAATCAATCAATCAACACTTGCACCCATGGTCAGGTAAATATGGAACTTGAATAGCTCAAAACTTACATATGAGACTAAGTCATGTGCGCCGTCTGTTTGGTAGAAGCTGTTATTCTTCTTTCCGCTTATAATCTCAAGAACTAACACTCCAAAGCTATAGATATCAGATTTCATCGAGTACTGACCGTGCATTGCATACTCCGGAGACATGTATCCACTGAATATAGCCACGGCAAAACTTTAGTATTTTGGTTCAAAATGTTTCATCAAAACTTCAACGTGTGAGGATTTATAAGGAAGACTTACTAGGTCCCAACTATTCTGCTTGTGTTCTGCTCGGTTTGGTCCATTCCAAAGATCCTTGCCATTCCAAAATCAGCTATTTTTGGATTCATATCCGCATCCAGGAGAACGTTACTGGCTTTGAGGTCACGGTGTATGATTGTAAGCCGTGAATCTTGATGAAGATATATAATTCCTCTAGCAATTCCTCCTATGATTTTGTATCGTCGGCTCCAATCTAGCTGAGCTTGCTTTGCAGGGTCTGTGGACACCATTATGTTAACGTTAGCTCTAAAGACTTGCAAGACAAGTTTTAAGAATTGGCTAAAGAATCATAGCATAGCACTGATCACAAGATTCACAACTCACCGAACAAGAAGTAATCAAGGCTTTTGTTGGGAACATACTCGTAGACAAGCACCCTTTCTTCTCCTTGTAGACAAAATCCAAGAAGTCTAACGAGATTTCTATGCTGTAGCTTTGCAACAAGAACAACCTCATTCTTGAACTCTGCTTCACCTTGTCCTGATGACTTTGACAGTCTTTTCACTGCAACTTCAGTCCCATCCGATAATGTACCCTGTTAATTTCATTAGATCTCATTATCACAATGTTTTGGCACAAAATTTCAAGAGAAACAAAAAAGACACAAGCTCAAGGCAGCTAAGGAACTATAATTACCTCGTAAACCTCACCAAAACCACCTTCACCTATCTTATTACTCTCTGCAAAATCATTTGTTGCAGCTTGGATTGTTCCATAATCCAGCTGCAGCGACTCTACGGTTGTTATATCATCTCCTGGTGCACAACGAAAGTCTTAGAATCAAGAAAAAGAAGCTGAGCATTGACATGAATCACAATCCTAACCTAATTGAAAGAATGTTCATCATCTGAAATCATTACCATCAAATTCAGATGCTGTGCCATAAGTCTTCTTTGCCCTCTTTGCAAGGAAACAGTAACCAGCTATGAAAAGCAGAACAGCTACGATAACAGGCACAACAATGGCTAACACTACCACACTTGAGATCCCACTTTTCCCTGCTTTTCCAAACAACATTTGATTAAGATCAGACAATGGCAGACGAATAAAAAATTAAAAATTCGGTCAAAAGAACAAAGCTGCTAATTTAGGGCAAAACATAGAGGAAAAACAGAGGAAGAAGACAGAGCTCTGACCAGATCGCGGAGGAGTAGAAACCGGCGGCGGTGTTGGTGTTGTAACTGCGGATTCGTTGTAGAACGGGTAAAGGTCGAATCTTGAACTACAGCTCGGAACAATAAATCTTCCCCCAATTTTGTCAGTTGGTAATTGATTGATAGATTGTTGCAGACACCTCGAACAGTCTTGTCTCGTAAGATCAGGAGTGCACTGAACCAGGCCGTACAAACTCTGAGGTCCAGTCCAATTGGCCATTCTCGCATCGAATTTTCTGGAACTGCTCGCGGCGTCAGCTGCGGCTTGGGTCATGGTGGACAACACCAAATCTCTGAACCGGTCTGCTTGGTTAGATGTAATATCTTGGGTGTTCGATAAGCGCACTCCTCCATCGGTGCTTAGAGTCGAGAGAAAATTCCGGTTAGAGTATCTGACCGTACACTCATCGTAATAGAGCACGACCTCTCTCTGATTCGGACACCGATTTAAGGTGTCGTTGACGATAAAGGCGACGCAGCTACGGCAAACTTCCGGCGAGAGGTCTCCACGGCAAAGGAAAGTTCCGGTGACTCTGTTGGGGGCTTGTCCGGCTGTGGCGTTGTAGAATCCGGTGGAGTAAGAGGCGTTGCGGGAAGAGAGAGAAGACAAAACGGTGTTGAGATTGGTGAAGTAAGTGCTGTTTCCGGAGAAAGTTGTCGTATTTGGACAAACATGGTATACGTAATTAGGATCTTGAGCAGAAACTGTGACGCTTGTGAGAAAGGCGAAGAGGAAAAGGGAAATCAGAGAGGCGCAACAAGACATAACTGCGTCTAATCGATTTCTTGTTTCTCGTCAAGCTTTGGGAAACTCCGAATATACTTGTAAAATAATAATACTTGAATTTTGTTCTCTCTCTCTGCAAGCAGAGGATTGGTTTTGTTTTGTGACGAGTGACGACGAAAAGTCAAGGTCAAAGTCAAAGCCTCTTGCCTTGTCAAACTTGTGGTCAGCTACTAATCCATTGTTTGATCTGGTCATTAGAAGGAAAAGAGAGTCAAGAAAGATACTATTTTATTGAATTACACTGGCAATCAACGATGGTGATTTATTTGATTTCAGGTCACCTATATAAAAATGTAAAGCTAAAGAGTTTACAACTTTTTTTAGTGATAGTAAATTGGTTCATCCTTGAAAGTAATTAAACACAATATTCAACGAGGATATAAATCAGTGATGGATGAATCGTCAACAGACGTTGCAACAGACTTGGTTGTAGTAGACTGATCTGTTGTATCAAGCGGGTCTCTCTCTGGTCTACTCTGAACGAAAAATCCGGGTTGCTGAGGCACTGGTAGTGTCACAGTATTACTAGTGAGCATCACAATAATGGTTGAAAAGGTCGGACGATCAACAGGATCTTCTTGAACACATAAAAGACCGATATGGATGCATCGAACAACTTCATTCCTCTGGCAATTATCTACAATAATTGGATCCACGAGGTCTAACCCTGTACCGTTACTCCAAAGTCTCCATGCCTAGAATATATATGATAAATCAGTATTTGCAACCGTTGCTTTATTGTAAGATAGGTAATTAAAAAACTTACATATGTGACCAAGTCATCATGTACACCATCCTGTCTCGTAGAAGCTACTATTCTTCTTGCCGCTTATAATCTCAAGAACTAATACTCCGAAGCTATAGACATCTGATTTCATTGAAAATGTCACCATGCATCGCATATTCCGGTGAGATGTATCCGCTAATCACAAGAAGACCTTTAGTATAAATAAGTCTTTAAATTATGAGAAGCTAAGTGCAAGACTTACTAGGTACCAACTATTCTGCTTGTGTTCTCTTGTGTTTGGTCCATTCCAAAGATCCTTGCCATTCCAAAATCAGTGATTTTCGGATTCATGTCAGCATCCAAGAGAATGTTACTTGCTTTGAGGTCACGGTGTATGATGGTGAGCCGTGAATCTTGATGAAGATATAGAATTCCCCCGAGTAATCCCTTCAATGATCTTGTATCGTCGAGTCTGCCAGTCCAGTTGACCTTGCTTGGCAGGGTCTGTGTGTGCACATCCATGATGAAATATTACACTTAAATCTAAAGAAATTTGGCAAGAATCATTGGAAAAAAAAACAATAAATGCAACTGACCAGAGAGGAAGTAATCAAGGCTTTTGTTAGGCACATACTCGTACACCAATACCCTTTCTTCTCCTTGAAGAGAAAATCCGAGAAGCCTAACAAGATTTCTGTGTTGAAGCTTTGCAACAACAACAACCTCGTTCTTGAATTCTGTGTCACCTTGTCCTGGATGTTTTTGACAGTCTCTTAACCGCAACTTCAGTCCCATCCAAAATGTACCCTATCCGTTTTCATCTCGTTATCAAATGTATGTGTTTGATACAAACAACCTCAGGCGCATAAATTAATTAAATAAGTAATAGTGATGTGATAGTTACCTTGTAAACCACGCCAAATCCACCTTGACCAATCTTGTTACTCTCTGAAAAATCATTTGTTGCAGCTTGAATTGTTCTATATCAAGTTGCAGCGACTCTCTGTTATATCGTCTCCTGTTGTACAATAAACGTCGTAGTAATCAGATTAGAAGAGAAAAAAAAAACATTAACTAAACACAATTAAGATGGTGAATCATTCAAAGCTTTACCATAAAAGCTGGTGCAATATCAGAAGTCTTCTTTGCCCTCTTTGCAAGGAAACAGTAGCCAGCTATGAAAAGCAGAACAACTATAATAGCCACAACGATGGCTACTACTAATACGTTTGAATTCCCACCTTTCCCTGCGTTTTAAAGATTATTTGCTTAGACTCAATCACAAGCACAAAAAAAAACAATAATGGTATTGTAAATTTCGAGAAAACAGAGGAAGAAGAAAGAGCTCACCAGGTCGTGGAGTAGATGACACCGGAGAAGTAGAGACGTTGGTAGGTGGTGGTGGCGGTGCTTGTTGTGATGGTGGTAGTAGTGCTCTAACGGCGGTTTCGTTGTAGAATGAGTAAAGTTCGTACCTTGCACTACAGCTTGGCCGATTAAGTCTTCCTCCAACTCTGTTAAGAGGCATTCCGTAGATGGATTCATAGAGACAGCTCAAGCAGTCTTGTTTTCTAATATCAGGAGTGCACTGAGCCAGAACGTACAGACTCGTGAGTGCGGTCCAGTTGGCCTTTATCGCAGAGAATTTTCTAGAACTGCTCGCCGCTTCAAGGGCAGCTTGATTCATCGTCAACGACACCAAGTCTTCGAACCGGTCTGATTGATTAGATGAAATTTTATTGCCGTTCAACTGGATGTTTCGTCCTCTGAGTGTAACGGTCGAGAGAATATTCTGGTGAGAATATCTGAGCATGCACTCATCGTAATAGAGCACGGCTTCGCTCCATTCGGACAGATATTGAAGGTATGGTTGACGGAAAAGGCGACGCAGTTACGGCAATCTTCGGCGAGGTCTCCGCGGCAGAGGAAAAGTCCGGTGACCCTGTCGGGGGCTTGTCCGCTATGGCGTTTTGGAATCCGGTGGAGTATGAGGCGTTGGGGGAAGAGAGAGAGGACAAAAGGGTTTTGAGATTGGTGGAGTAAGTGCTGTTTCTGGAGAATGTTGTCGTATTTGGACAAAACTGGTTTAGGAAAACAGGATTTCTAGCAGAAGCTTTGAAGCTAGTGAGGAAGGAGAAAAGGAAAAGGAAAATCAAAGAGGTGCAAGAAGACATGGTTCGACTTCCTTGATTTGGGTTTTCACATCTCATGAAGCTCCCATTTATAATATCTTCTCTAAATGAGTATGTGACTACTTTTAGTTAACGTGAAACAGAGGTTGATTTGTTGCGACGAAGATACGTCGATCAAAGTCAATTTCAGTGGAAAATTGTTACGTTGAAATTTCATGCTATTTTTGACAACTTTATTATATTTTTAACACTACATGCAATATAGATATGCTATTGTGAAAATAATCTGTGAGACTAAGTTTTTTTTACCAGCCAAATATCTCTTTTATTTTATTATACTAAAATCAATATTACAGTACGTTTCATGTTACAGTGTAGGTCATCTTCTTATCTCTAGCTAGCTTAGCTAATACATCAACATCTTTTACAACTTTCCGATTGACATGCATATAAGAAAAGGCACATGCAGTATTGCAGTTCTTACAAGATCTTTGACGATGGTTGCAATACGATCGACACCATACTCCTATGTTCTTATGGTTCTGCAGATCATTGATAT
The DNA here is from genome assembly GCA_902728155.2 of Microthlaspi erraticum. NCBI lineage: Eukaryota > Viridiplantae > Streptophyta > Magnoliopsida > Brassicales > Brassicaceae > Microthlaspi > Microthlaspi erraticum. The sequence goes on along the minus strand of CACVBM020001421.1, from coordinate 7,610 downwards.
TTGCAATCAAAATCTTGCAATCCTCTGAAAATGTGAATTCCGTATATTCAACTTCGAGATCTCCTTCACCGCCACAAGATGGCTTTTAATTATCCATAGTTTAAGCTTCTATATCCATAGTTTCTAGTCCAAGATGGTTTTATTAAGAAGATGTGAGATTAAATATCTAAGTTATGATTTAATTTTGCCACCATTTTTCAGCAAATTCGTACTGCCCAAAATTATACTATTGACCTATGGAAATTTTTGGTTCGTTATACAAAACTTCCACAAATTCGTCGTCAGGAGAAAAAAATAGTCTGATCATTGACTTTGTCTTTAGAGGAAAAGTAAGTCAACAATTACGTGGAAAGGAGGGTGGGAGAAAAATAACCCATTTAGTAATAGTGATTTAGGGGTTATTATTTTTCATAGTTGGCAAATAATGCCTAGTAATAGATATTTCTTTTCATATTTGTCTTGAGAAGCTCTCTTACCCATTCACAAGACATTCGTATTTCCCTAACTAGGTTTGAAGCGCGGGGTTGTTTGCGATAGTTTTCTGTTTAGTTTTATCTATACTTGTTGATTTGAATTATGATGGTTTTGTATTAACTTTCATTTTTTGTTTATATTTTGAGTTAACCCAATCACTAACATTAAAAATATGAACAATTTGTCTTTTATTTTATTTTATTAGGATGTTAACACTCCCACTTTATCTCGAGTTTTCTATTTCTAAAATTTTAGCATGTTATAAATATTATGTTTGTTTACTTCTGTTAGACTATAAACATGCATATGCATTGGACTCAACGTTAAAATTTGTAAGCATAATGTAAAATAGCATTTGGACCCGAAATAAGATGAAAAAAATAATATATATACTTTTTTACATATCTACTTTGTTGTGGTAGCATATGAGCCTCATAACCATTGATTATTTTCTATTATGTTAGTTTTGTAAATATTAATTATATTTTGAGACAAACATATCACAATCCTTAAAATTTTCATGTTTTTCACTGCAATTAAATTTACATATAAAAACTCGACTTCTATTTTTTTTTAAATAAACTCTAACTCTAATTTCTCATTGGCTTTTTATTATCTTAATTAATTTATATTCAACTTTTTAACTTGTAAACACATTATAACATTTTGAAATAGGATAAATTCTTTTAATAAAAAGGTAAATATATACCATTTCAAGTTACATATATTTTTACTTATATTCAAACTTTTTGATAAATTTTAACATCAAGTTATCACATATTTTATATTAATTAAGTAATTTAGTTGTGTATTTTTCTTAGTTTTATTTATATTTAAAATATAAATATATGCAAAGAAATATGAAAAGTCATGTATTAAATATCTTAAAAACAATTTAATGAATTTTTTGTGCTGATGTGGACACTCTATATGGAGAGAGCAACTCCCTAATTATATATAAGATAATAGATGCGAATAACGTTATTCTTTTAACTGTTGTCTCGAATTATACAGATGATTTTGATTATATACCTGTTAAGGGTTCAAATATTAAAAAGTTAATATTGGCAAACGATGATGCTTTATTTGATTTCAGCTTGCAACCTTTAGAAAAATGTAAAGCGGATTTTTTTTATAACTTGTGATTTTTTTTATATATTTGATGATTTATTTGATTTAAGTTTGCAACCTTCAAGGTAAACAACTAAACACCATGTTCAACGAGGATAGAATTCAGTGATCGATTGCTGAATTGTCAACAGACGTTGGAACTGACTTGGTTGTAGTAGACTGATCTGAATCAAGCGGGTCTTTTTGGGGTTCACTCTGATGGAAAAACACTGGTTGTCGAGGCAGTGGTAATGTCACAGTATTACTAGTGAGCATCATGAAAATGGTTCGCATGGTTGGGCGTTCTACAGGATCTTCTTGGACACATAAAAGACCAATATGGATGCATCGAACCACTTCACTCTTTTGGCAGTTCTCTACAATAACTGGATCCACGAGGCCTAAAGCTGTTCCGTTACTCCAAAGCCTCCAAGCCTATAGATAGAATATCAACTAATCAGTTCTTGCAACCATTGCATATTTTAAGAGAGGTAAATTTGAAACTTACATATGTCACCAAGTCATGTGCGCCGTCCGTCACGTTGAAGCTGCTGCTCTTTCGACCGCTTATGATCTCAAGAAGTAACACTCCGAAGCTATAGACATCAGATTTCATTGAGAACTGGCCATGCATCGCATATTCGGGTGACATGTATCCGCTAAAGTGCACAACAAGACCTTTAGTATATTTTAACAAACTCCAAGTTATGAGGAAGCTAAGTGGAAGACTTACTAGGTGTCAACTATTTTGTTTGTGTTCTCCTTGGTTTGGTCCATTCCAAAGATCCTCGACATTCCAAAATCAGCAATTTTCGGATTCATATCTGCATCCATGAGAATGTTACTTGCTTTGAGGTCACGGTGTATGATTGTGAGCCGCGATTCTTGATGAAGATATAGAATCCCCCGAGCAATCCCACCAATGATCTTGTATCGTCGAGTCCAGTCCAGTTGATCTTGCTTTGCAGGGTCTGTGTGTGCACATCCATTAATTACAACTAAATCTAAAGAAGTTTTAAGAAGGGCTAGAGAATCATCGATAAATAAAACAAGAAATGCAACTGACCAGAGAGGAAGTAATCAAGGCTTTTATTGGGCACATACTCGTAGACCAATATCCTTTCTTCTCCTTGTAGTGAGAACCCGAGAAGCCTAACAAGATTCTTGTGCTGAAGCTTTGCAGCAACAACAACCTCTTTCTTGAACTCTGCTTCACCTTTTCCGGATGATTTTGAAAGTCTTTTAACCGCAACCTCAGTCCCATCCGGAAATGTACCCTATTTGTTTTCATCTCGTTATACAAATTTGTTGATACAAACAACCTCAGGCGCATGCAATCAAAGAATTAATAGTGATGTATAGTACCTTGTAAACCTCACCAAATCCAACTTGACCAATCTTATTACTCTCTGCAAAATCATTTGTTGCAGCTTGAATTGTTCTATAATCACGTTGCAGCGATTTTAGCGTTATTATATCGTCTCCTGTTGTACAATAAACGTCCAAGTAATCATATTAAAAAGACACTTACGAAACACAATTAAGATGGTTAATTAAGCATTCAAATCTTTAGCATCAAAGGCTAGTGCATTACCAGAAGTCTTCTTTGCCCTCTTTGCAAGGAAACAATAGAGAGCTGTGAAAAGCAGAACAACCACTATAATAGCCACAAGGACGATGGCTACTACTAACACGGTTAAATTCCCACCTTTCTCTGCGGTTTAAAGATCACTTGCTTAAAATCTCTAGAATCGCTAGCTAACTTCCCAAAACAGAGGAAAAAAACAGAGGAAAATGAAAGTGCTCACCAGGTCGTGGTGGTGTTCTAAAGGCGGTTTCGTTGTAGAATGGGTACATTTCGTACCTTGAACTACAGCTTGGCCAAAGAACTCTTCCCCCAAGGTTGTTAAGAGACATTCCATCGATAGATTTATGGAGACAGCTCAAGCAGTCTTGTTTTCTAAGATCAGGAGTGCACTGAACCAGTACGTACAAAGTCTGAAGTGCCGTCCAGTTGGTCTTCATCGCAGAGAATTTTATAGAGCTGCTCGCTGCTTCAATAGCCGCTTGATTCATCGTCGACGACACAAAATCTCCAAACCGGTCTTCTTGTTTTAATGAAATTTTATTCTTGTTCAACATGAAGTATCCTCCTTTGAGTATAACGGTGGATAGAATATTCGTGTGAGAATATCTGAGCATGCACTCATCGTAATAGAGCACGACTTCTTTTGCGTTCCGACACTTAGCTATGGCTTGGATGATGGAAAACTCGACGCATTTACGGCAAACTTCAGGGGACAAGTCTCCGCGGCAGAGGAAAAGTCCGGTGACCTTGTTGGGGGCTTCTCCCGCTGTGGCGTTCTGGAATCCGGTGGAAAAAGAGGCGTTGGGGGAAGAGAGAGTGGAAAAAACGGTTATGAGATTGGTGAAGTAAGTGCTTTTCCTTGAAAATGTTTTTGTATTTGGACAAAAATTGTATAGGAAATAAGGGTCTTTAGCAGAAGCTGTGAAGCTAGTGAGGAAGGAGAAAAGGAAAAGGAAAATCAAAAAGGCGGAAGAAGACATGATTAGGCTTTCTTGGTTTAGGTTTCGGATCATGCATGAAGCTCCCATTTATAGATATTCTCTGAGTCTGTGAGACTGTAAGAGGGTGGTTTGTGGCGACGACTATAAGTCTATCAAAGTCAATTTCAGTGGAAAATTGCTATGTTGAAATTTCATGCTCTTTTCCGATAATTCGTACATTATCTTTTATCATTGCACATGCACGTAAGCCAAAATAATTGTATATGCAGTTTCTATATTTATGCTATTTAGTACTCCATTTGTTAAAATATCTCTTAATTGTCATTTTGGCACACCATTTACCTAAATAACTTATATAATAATTATATGAATTTTAACATTTTGTTGGTTCGCTATAGAGAATCTCCACAAATTATAGGAAATGTAGATATCCTTCTTCTTCTTCTTTTTTGTTGATAAAGAGAATCTCCACAGATTGTAGGAAATGTAGATATCATTTACTTGTCTTTAGAAGAAAAGTAAAAGGAGGGTGGGAGAAAAACAACTCACTTAACCATTCTAAGAATTAAAGAAAATATGTGTCCGCCCGCTATACAATCTCCACAAATTCATATTATCACGGAAAAAACTGACCAGACCACTTCTGACATATCATAGAGATATCCTCGACTTGGTCATTAGACAAAAGAGTATTATGTTTTAACCACAGTAAAATTCTATAAATTAATAATTTTAGGACATATAAAATTCTGTTATTTTAATAATTTATTAATTTATATGTTTTTGGGTTGCAGCTCTTAGTGTTCATCAACAAAATATTTTTGATACTATAATTTTTTGCATTATTAAGGAGACCAGTAAAATTTAAAGTTGGCATTATTTCAAGAGTTAATTTCTGAATTAAAATATAAACATAAACTAATTTTTTATCATTATACTTCTATTTCTTAGGATTGTTATTTTTCAATACGAACGTCTTTTTCATGCCTTTTTCAGCAGTCATTTTATAACGTAGAAAAAAGAAGTACGTAGATAAGGAATTAGTGTCGTTTAACTATATATTTGAATAGTCTCTTAAAATTTTGGAATCTTTGTTGACTATTCGTTTTAAAAAAAGTCTAGGTCCGCGACTTGTTCGGTACATCAATGAGTATTACAGATTTACAGTGTAGATGAAAAAAATCCACGACAAAGAGCTAAGATTACGATGTAGAGACATGATAGAGTTTGTACATAACTTTGATGAGTATCTCACAAATAAACCTATTTACATTTAAAATTTTCAATAGGATATTACAGTTTCAGCTGTAATATTGTCTATAACAACTAGTTTCGGTGACGTTCAACGAGGTTCCAGATCTGTAATGGTTAGATCATTGTTAGTGTATGAATTGGACGTGATCGTAGATTGGATAGACACGATGCCATCTTGTTCTCGGTAACTGCGTCTATTTGGAAAGAAGAATCCAGGTGTTTGAGGAAGAGGTAAGTTTAGGGAGTTCCTAGTGAGCATCATGTCGATTGTGGACAGGTCAGGACGATCTGTGGGATCGTGTTGAACACATAGCAACGCAACGTGGATGCATCTTGTCACTTCTTCGGTCTGACAATTCTCTGAAATGGTTGAATCCACAAGTTCTAATGGTCTCCCGTCTCTCCACAATCTCCAAGCCTATAACATCATTTCAATCATCAGTTACGAACTCACAGTTACATAAGATCATATTGTTACAAAATCATTTGATCACCGCTCAATAACTTAGTTCCTTGGTACTCACGTATGTGACCAAATTCTCAACTGTAGTAGTGTCTGCTTGGTGGACAAACATGTTCTGTCGACCACATATAATCTCAAGAACTAAGACTCCGAAACTATAGACATCTGATTTCGTTGAGAACTGTCCATGCATTACATATTCTGGGGGCATGTATCCTCTGCAAGAGTAAAAACACAAGCAATAAATAATTACAATGGTGAAGAAAAAGAATCTTGAAGATTCAAAATCTAATCACACTTGATGTAAAAAGCCTTTTCCTTTTGAATAAATTTCACATTTTTTTTTTTTTCAAAAAGGTAATACTCATTTACCTTGTCCCAACTATCCTGTTTGTATTTGCTCCGTTTTGGTGCATCTCAAAAATTCTGGCCATTCCAAAATCAGCAATTTTAGGGTTCATATCGGCATCTAAGAGAATGTTACTTGCTTTGAGATCACGGTGTATGATTGTGAGCCGCGAATCATGATGAAGATATAGAATTCCTCTAGTGATTCCCCCGATAATGTTGTATCGTTTTGTCCAGTCTAATTCCCCTTTCTTTGTTGGATCTGCACATACTCAACTAGCTATTATTAGCCACTTCTACAATATTTCCACCATATAAGTCTAATGAAATGCTAAATTCCACATACCAAAGAGGAAGTAATCAAGGCTCTTGTTAGGGACAAATTCATAAATAAGGATCTTTTCTTCTCCTTCTAGACAAAAGCCGTGAAGCCTAACAAGATTCTTGTGCTGAAGTTTTGCAACAACAACAACCTCGTTCTTGAATTCTAGTGCACCTTGTGATGATGTTTTCGATAGCCTCTTCACAGCAACTTCTGTTCCATTAAGCAACGTACCCTACAAATGACATCAATGAGACAAATATAAAGCATGCTTACTTTGGCTCTGTTTTCCAAATTTTGTCAAGAGAAGTTATGAACCAAGTAGCTACATAAATGACACCTTAAAAACTTCGCCGAATCCACCTTGACCAAGCTTGTTACTAAACTTGTCTGTTGCAAATTCAATTGCCTTAAAATCAAATTGGAGGGAACGTACAGCTGAGATACCAGCTGCAAACCAAAAAAGTAACAAAAGAAAAATCAAAGACACACTCTGTGATATCCTAATCTAAGACTATTGTAATAAATCTTCATAACTAATTCCATAGACTATATGTTTATGTACATGGTAAAACCTAAGAGGCCAAAGAAAAGTAACACTTACATTGAGAAAAATCAAATTCTTGAAATGGTTTTTTCTTCCAGCAAAGTAGAGCAGATCGCCGAATAATTAGTACCACGATGATGATGATGATAATGATGACTACAATGGGAACAACAATTGCCGCAATAACTCTTGTTGACATTTTTCTACTACCTGTGGGAGTGCCATATATAATAACCTTTAAAAACAATTGACTGGTTTTTGTCACATTGCTCATAGTTTTGCAAGAAACTTACCATCAGAAGGAGGAGGAGGACGATAAGCCACAGAAATATTATCAAAAACCTTGTAGAATGCAACCACATCCCAACGGAAATAGCAGTTTGGCTTCATAATAACGCCTCCTTGCCTCTGACCACAACATGACTGGTGTTGGAGACATTTTTCACAATCACCAGAAGAAAGATCCGGCGTGCACTGCATCAAAGCGTATAGATTCTGTGAAGGTGTCAATGCTGCAACATCAACTGTGTAATGGTTATCACTGGACGATGGTGTGCTTTCTT
>CACVBM020001420.1:37585-48331 GCA_902728155.2 Microthlaspi erraticum | reverse complement strand
TTTATATACAAGTCTTGTGGGATATATCATCCACGTACAAATGAACAAGAAATATCGATTTGAATTATTTAGAATCTATATCATTTTTCATTTTAAAACTTAGAAAGTCTTCTTTTCGCGGATCCAAGAAATTCCCGGTCCAACACTTTTTTCATTTACTACTTTTTTTGCGTTTCTTTTAATTGACATAGACCTAAGCCATCTAGTAAAATGAGGATGATACTTCGGTAATCGCCGGGATAGCTCAGTTGGTAGAGCAGAGGACTGAAAATCCTCGTGTCACCAGTTCAAATCTGGTTCTTGGCATAGGATTGATTGGATTGATTAATTTTGATAAGTTTCTATCCTGCAAATTAAACGTATCCTTAGTAAAAAGGGTGCAATCATCCTTTATCCCCCTCGCTTTTTTTGTTCATGTTGTGGATCCATCCGTTCAAAAAAAATGTATAATACTTTATACATACTACATATTCGAAAGGAAAGGTTAACTGAGTTCTGTTTGAAAGAATCAAACAAGTAAAAAAAGGATCTATAGTTGAAGGGCAGAAATACCCCAAGATTCATTAGATACAATAGAAATTGTACCCCCCCCTCATTTATAGATTTCCGATCTTATTTATTCATTCCCAGTTATGTGACTAAGTTATGTGCGCGATACAAAGTTCATAATGCAGAACTCTTTTTTTTTTTAGTTCATCCTATTGGCTCGGCTTTTACGAAAAAAAAAGTATCTTTGAACTTGGAGATCAAGCTATCTATAATAATATGAATGAGATCTCAATTTTTCTGTTTGTTTGATCTAAAAAGAATCGAATTCAAAATATTCCGTGAAGGTCCGCAGTTATAGAAGCTAAGACTCGTTTTTTATCATTCAATAAGCATCTTGTATTTCATAAAAATTGGGGGCAATATAATCCTTACGTAAAGGCCACCCTATCCAACTTTCGGGCATTAAGATCCGTTTCAGTCGTGGATGGCTATCATATGTGATTCCTAACATATCATAAGATTCCCGTTCTTGAAAATCCGTACTTTTCCAAACCCAGAAAACAGATGGAATTCTAGGATTACTCCTGTGAGTAAATACTTTTATACAGACTTCTTCCGCTTGATTGACACCATATTCTATTCTCGTAAGATGATACACACTGGCTAAGAGGCCACCTGGTGCCACATCGTAGGCACATTGCGAACGTAAATAATTGTAACCATATACATATAAAATTACAGCAATAGAATGCCAATCTTCGGGCTTTATTTGTAAAGTCTCTATTCCTTGGTAATCGAAGCCCAACGATCTATGAACTAGCCCTCGTTTGGCTAGCCAAACGGACAAAGTGCCCTGCATTTTTTTTATTTCCCCCACACCCTTTTTATATAAAATAAGTATTTCACATTAGTTCTAATTTATGAAGATTTTTTTCTTATTCTCTAAAATCCTCCCTAATTCACAAATTCGTGGGGAGATACTGGACTTTTGTATTTAAAAAATGTTTCAGTAGAGATCTCTGAAGTAGATGATGGTGGATAGAGCAATTCTTGATCATAATTTCCAGCATGCGTACTGCGTACAACAAAAAACTTGTGATTGGTAGTAAAACACCGATTACCCTGTTGAGGTCTAATTCGATCCTTATAAATTTCTCTAGCTATTTTCTTACGAAGCTTTGTTATAGCGTCTATAACAGCCTCTGGTTTAGGTGGACAGCCCGGCAAATAGACATCTACAGGAATTAGCTTATCAACTCCTCGAACAGTACTATAAGAATCGGTACTGAACATCCCCCCTGTAATTGTACAGGCTCCCATAGCAATAACATACTTTGGTTCAGGCATTTGTTCATATAATCTCACTAAGGAAGGAGCCATTTTCATTGTTACTGTACCTGCTGTTAAAATAAGGTCCGCCTGTCTAGGACTCGATCTTGGTACTAGCCCATAACGATCAAAGTCAAATCGGGAGCCTATTAATGAGGCAAATTCAATGAAACAACAACTGGTACCATAAAGAAGCGGCCATAGGCTGGAAAGTCTTGACCAATTTGAAAGATCATTTAACGTAGTTGAAATAACTGAATTTTTTGTTGTTCGATCAAGTACGGGAAACTTAATGGAATTCATAATTGTTTCAATGGTTTTTTTTTTACTTTTTTTTTTTTTTTACAAGTATTCAGGAAACGAACTAAGACCATTCCAATGCTCCCTTTCGCCATGCATAAACTAAACCAAGAATTAGGATAAGCAAGAAAATGAAAGCTTCTATAAAAGCAGATACCCCCAGTACATCGAAACTCATTGCCCACGGATACAGAAAAACGGTTTCAACATCAAAAACAACAAAAACTAGAGCAAACATATAATAACGGATTCTAAATTGTAACCAAGCATCCCCGATCGGTTCTATACCGGATTCATAACTAGAAAGTTTCTCCGGCCCCTTCCTAATTGGAGATAAAACTCCGGAAATTAGAAATGCCAAAACAGGAATAGCACTTGATATTATTAAAAATGCCCAGAAAATATCATATTCGTAAAGCAGAAACATAGACGAACTCCTATGAATGTGGAAAAAAAAATACCCGCCTAGTCAATTCCAGTCGGAGTGGATTGGGCAAGGGATATAGAACTCTTGAGTCAAAACAAAAATTCAGGTTAATCGAATGATTTTTTTTCGTTTGGTTGCTGTGGTAGACGTCTCATTTTAAGATTTATTAATTGTAATCTTATTTTAAGTACACTTAATTACTTAATATTTCCACGTTTCTATTACTAATAGTTTCTAATATTAATAATATATAATATAATAGTAATATTATTAATAACTAGTAATTTTTTGGATTTCTGTTTATGAAATTTTGGTTATGTTTTAGTTAGAAATCAAAAAAATGTAGAAAAATTTCTTTGTTTTTTAAATTATGAAGTATAAACAAAAAATCCACTTACGACTATGAAAATTAATGAAGAAAAAAAAGTTTATTCTAACCTATCAAGTATCTATCTAGATATATCGATAGATAGTGGTTGGATCTATTGAAATAAAATGCCGTTTTCCGTTTTATTCTGAACGATCCCCAGGACTTATGGTTTGGGGTATGGGAATTTTTTTTATGAACCAAGTAATTGAACGTAACCAGTTAGAAATAAAGAATACAATAATTAAGTAAAAAAAATTATCCAATTATTTTGATTTGAATGTCATTTATTCGACTCAATTTCTTAGTCTTAGTTAGGGCTATACGGACTCGAACCGTAGACCTGCTCGGTAAAAGAGTTCGAACTTATTATTATCAAAATGATTCGAACTCTTTCAAAGACCCAACATGCATTTTTGTTTGCATTGGGCTCTTTCATTAACTGATAGAAGGATCAGTTAGTCTACCAAATTTTTTCTTAAAAAAAAAGATAAGAAATGGTTCCAAGTACTCTGATTGGTTTTTTTTAATTCTAATACAATACAGAAGAACTACCAAAGTGTTTCAAAAGAGGGTTGGGTTCTCTTGACGTAGGTTTGCTTTTGGTCTAGATCAACTTAAGTTAAATATAGTCTCTAACATCCTGATTAAAAAATCAAACATGAAACTTGATACACCTTAAGGTTCATAGGACGAAAAGATCATTTTTGAGTTCCTTATACTCATTCTGCCTAGCATTAAGTAGACTAGGTATTCACCCTATCAATATCTCAAATCAATGATGGGTTCTATTCATCCCCTACCTAACGGGGTACTTTAATAGGACCTAATGTCAGGCTGTTGTTCTCCTCTTTTTTTCCTAAAAAAAAGTCGTGGAGTAAGACATCGATTTATTAATAAGATCAATCAATTGGTTTGATTGCGTGATGAACTCCTCTGAAAAACTTTGGCGCACGTGTAAACGAGGTGCTCTACCTAACTGAGCTATAGCCCTTGTATTTGTGATACACATTTTATCTTATCATGTAGATAATTTCTTGTCAAGATTAATATTATATGATCGAACATTATATCTCTTGAATCTCGTTGTTTATTGGTATTGCTTAGAAATAATATTAGATTTATAATCCTATCGATGTGATAGGTACCCCCTTGCTTTCTCTTTACGATGATAAATAACCTACTTAACTCAGTGGTTAGAGTATTGCTTTCATACGGCAGGAGTCATTGGTTCAAATCCAATAGTAGGTATAACTTATTAGACACCATGATTCATGGTGTCTAATAAGTTTTTGTAACCAGCTTTTTTCTTTTTTTGTTTTTCTCGCCTTTCGATCCTATTTTTTTTTATACATTCTTTTTTTTTACACGTCAGCTAGTTACAAAATCAAATCGTATTAAGAGCCTCGACTCGTGTACGAGCTCGTCTGAGAGCTAGATTTGCCTCAATTGTTTGTCTCTTGCCTTCAGCTTTTCTCAAGTTAGCTTCTGCTATTTCAAGAGTTTGCTGAGCTTCTTGTGGATCAATGTCACTATTCTTCTCTGCATCATTTACTAAAATAGTGATTTCATTATTGCCTATTCTAGCAAAACCGCCCATCAGAGCCATCGTTAACCATTGGTTATTAAGGCGTATTTTCAAAATACCTATATCAACAGCTGTGGCAATCGGCGCATGATTTGGTAATACGCCAATTTGCCCACTATTAGTAGATAAAATAATTTCTTTTACTTCTGAATCCCAAACAATTCGATTCGGAGTCAGTACACAAAGATTTAAGGTCATTTCTTCAATTTACTCTCCATTTCTAAGTTCGTAGCCTTCGCAGTAGCTTCATCGATGTTACCCACTAAGTAAAAGGCCTGTTCGGGAAGAGAATCAAATTCTCCGGAAAGGATCAGTTTAAACCCTCTAATTGTTTCCGCTAGACCAACATATTTTCCCGGAGAACCTGTAAATACTTCTGCTACGAAAAAGGGTTGTGATAAGAAACGCTCAATTTTTCGTGCTCTTGCTACGGTTAAGCGATCCTCTTCGGATAATTCGTCCAACCCCAGGATAGCTATAATGTCCTGAAGCTCCTTGTAACGTTGTAAAGTTTGCTTGACTTGTTGCGCAGTTTCATAATGTTCCTCGCCAACGATTCGAGGTTGTAGCATAGTTGACGTTGAATCTAAAGGATCTACTGCTGGATAGATACCTTTGGCAGCTAATCCTCTTGATAGTACGGTAGTCGCGTCTAAATGTGCAAATGTGGTGGCAGGAGCGGGGTCAGTCAAATCGTCCGCAGGTACATAAACTGCTTGAATAGAGGTTATGGACCCTTTTTTCGTAGAAGTAATTCTTTCTTGTAAAGAACCCATTTCGGTACTAAGGGTGGGTTGATAACCCACAGCCGAAGGCATTCTACCCAATAAGGCGGATACCTCGGATCCTGCTTGTACGAAACGGAAGATATTGTCGATAAATAGAAGTACGTCTTGCTCATTAACATCTCGGAAATATTCTGCCATAGTTAAGGCAGTCAGACCAACTCTCATACGAGCTCCCGGCGGTTCATTCATCTGACCGTAGACTAGAGCTACTTTTGATTCCGCAAGATTTTGTTCATTAATTACTCCAGATTCTTTCATTTCCATGTAAAGATCATTTCCTTCACGAGTCCGTTCGCCTACTCCACCAAATACGGATACACCACCATGAGCTTTGGCAATATTGTTGATCAATTCCATAATTAGTACTGTTTTACCCACGCCAGCCCCACCGAATAGTCCTATTTTTCCCCCACGACGATAAGGGGCCAAAAGATCTACTACTTTAATTCCTGTTTCAAAAATAGATAATTTTGTATCTAATTGTATAAAAGCAGGCGCGGATTTATGGATAGGAGATGTTGTGCGGGTATCAACAGGGCCTAAATTATCAACAGGTTCCCCAAGTACGTTGAAAATACGTCCTAGAGTCGCTCCGCCGACTGGAACACTTAGAGGATTTCCCATATCAACCACGTCCATTCCTCTCTTTAAACCCTCTGTCGCGCTCATAGCTACAGCTCTAACTCGATTATTTCCTAATAATTGCTGTACTTCACAAGTCACATTAATTTCTTGACCAAGAGTATCTCGACCCTTAACCACCAGAGCATTGTAAATATTAGGCATCTTGCCCGGGGGAAAGGCTACATCCAGTACCGGACCAATGATTTGGGCAATCCGTCCCAGGTTTTTTTTTTCACGTATCAAAACCTCTGGATCCGAAGTAGTAGGATTTATTCTCATAATAAAAAAAATATGTTAAATTTTGTTGCGCAATTTTTCGAATACATAAAAAATCGTCGATAGCAAATTGATCGGTTAATTCAATAATAGATGGGAGTAAGCACTCGGTTTCGTTGGTACCACCCAAGCGAATGTGCAATTCCAGTTTTTACTTATTCTTTTACTTATTCAATGAAGGAATGGTCATTTTCAAGCTCAACTAACCGAAACCTACTTAAAAAAAAATTTGCGGAAAGTCTTTGATTTCTTTATCATAATAGGCAAGACTCTTTTTTATCTAGCGAATTCGAAACTAGATTTCTTATTCATTATTTCGATCTCATTAGCTTTTTTTTTTTCATTTTCGTGGATTAATTCCGCATATTGTCATATCTAGGATTTACATATATAACATTTATTACTGTCAAGAGTGATTTTATTATTATTTTAATATTAAATATTTCGATTTATAAAAAGTCAAAGATTCAAAACTTGAAAAACAAGTATTAGGTTGCGCTATACATATGAAAGAATATACAATAATGATGTATTTGGCGAATCAAATATCATGGTCTAATAAAGAATCATTCTGATTAGTTGATAATTGTGTGAACGATTCCTGTGCAAAAGGTTAATTAAATCTATTCCTAATTTATGTCGAGTAGACCTTGTTGTTTTGTTTTATTGCAAGAATTCTAAATTCATGACTTGTAGGGAGGGACTTATGTCACCACAAACAGAGACTAAAGCAAGTGTTGGATTCAAAGCTGGTGTTAAAGAGTATAAATTGACTTATTATACTCCTGAATATGAAACCAAGGATACTGATATCTTGGCAGCATTCCGAGTCACTCCGCAACCCGGAGTTCCACCCGAAGAAGCAGGGGCTGCGGTAGCGGCTGAATCTTCGACTGGTACATGGACAACTGTGTGGACCGATGGGCTTACCAGCCTTGATCGTTACAAAGGACGATGCTACCACATCGAGCCCGTTCCAGGAGAAGAAACTCAATTTATTGCGTATGTAGCTTACCCCTTAGACCTTTTTGAAGAAGGTTCGGTTACTAACATGTTTACCTCGATTGTGGGTAATGTATTTGGGTTCAAAGCCCTAGCTGCTCTACGTCTAGAGGATCTGCGAATCCCTCCTGCTTATACTAAAACTTTCCAGGGACCCCCTCATGGTATCCAAGTTGAAAGAGATAAATTGAACAAGTATGGACGTCCCCTATTAGGATGTACTATTAAACCTAAACTGGGGTTATCCGCGAAGAACTATGGTAGAGCAGTTTATGAATGTCTACGTGGTGGACTTGATTTTACCAAAGATGATGAGAATGTGAACTCCCAACCATTTATGCGTTGGAGAGACCGTTTCTTATTTTGTGCCGAAGCGATTTATAAATCACAGGCTGAAACAGGTGAAATCAAAGGGCATTATTTGAATGCTACTGCGGGTACATGCGAAGAAATGATCAAAAGAGCTGTATTTGCCAGAGAATTGGGAGTTCCTATTGTAATGCATGACTACTTAACAGGGGGATTTACTGCAAATACTAGTTTGTCTCATTATTGCCGAGATAATGGCCTACTTCTTCACATCCACCGTGCAATGCACGCTGTTATTGATAGACAGAAGAATCATGGTATGCACTTCCGTGTACTAGCTAAAGCTTTACGTTTATCTGGTGGAGATCATATTCACGCAGGTACAGTAGTAGGTAAACTTGAAGGAGACAGAGAGTCAACTTTGGGCTTTGTTGATTTACTGCGCGATGATTATGTTGAAAAAGATAGAAGCCGCGGTATCTTTTTCACTCAAGATTGGGTCTCACTACCGGGTGTTCTGCCTGTGGCTTCGGGGGGTATTCACGTTTGGCATATGCCTGCTTTGACCGAGATCTTTGGAGACGATTCCGTACTACAATTCGGGGGCGGAACTTTAGGCCACCCTTGGGGAAATGCACCGGGTGCCGTAGCTAACCGAGTCGCTCTGGAAGCATGTGTACAAGCTCGTAATGAGGGACGTGATCTTGCTGTCGAGGGTAATGAAATTATCCGTGAGGCTTGCAAATGGAGTCCTGAACTAGCTGCTGCTTGTGAAGTATGGAAGGAGATCAGATTTAACTTCCCAACCATCGATAAATTAGATGGCCAAGCATAGATAAATTAGATTAGTAATTCACGTTCGTTTTATTAGTTTAATTGCAATTAAACTCGGCTCAATCCTTTTAGTAAAAAAAAAGGATTGAGCCGAGTTTATCTATTGTATATACTATTTTTGATAGATACATACTTATCTTATTTAGATATAGAAAATCTAAAAAAAAAAGAAGATTAAACACAACTACAATTTTGTATTGTAGTGTTGTGTCCATAAGAAATCCTATACGAAATATGGATTCTTAGGATTGTTGTATTCTTTATTTTACGTTTCGTGTCAGGGCTTGAACCAAGTATCCCCACTTCTTCGACCCATTCTGCATGTTGTCCGTTTCTTTTCATTCCGTATTGGAATAAAAACCTTTTTTTTTTATATTAGTATACGAGATTTTACTAAAAAAGTTCTTCATATCGTTCTATTCATAAGCGAAGAACAAATATTTCTTTTTTTTTTTTAGGAGAATTTTACACAATATAAGAAAATCCTTACTTTTCGTTTAGAATTGAAATTTATTAATTTCAATTACTTTACTTTTACTTAATAATCTTAGCAATTGCATCGATTGCGTACTCTGACTAGCAAATGAACTATTCAAAAAATTTTTGCATTTTTCAATTTTTTCATTGAATGACTATTCATCTATTGTTATTGTATTTTCATGTAAATAGAGGCCAAAAGCTCTATGGAAAAATCGTGGTTCAATTTGATGTTTTCTAAGGGAGAATTGGAATACGGAGGCGAGCTAAGTAAAGCAATGGATAGTTTTGCTCCTATTCAAAAGACTACTATATATAAAGACCGGTTTATATATGAGATGGATAAACACTTTTATGGTTGGGGTGAGCGTTCTAACAATAAGGTTGATCTTTTAGTTAGCGCCAAAGACATTCGGAATTTCATATCGGATGACACCTTTTTTGTTAGGGATAGTAATAAGAATTGTTATTCTATATATTTTGATAAAAAAAAAAAAAAATTTGAGATTAACACGGATTTGAGTGACCTAGAATTTTTTTTTTATAGTTATTGTAGTTCTAGTTATCTGAATAATAGATCTAAAAGTGACAAGGATCTGCACTATGATCCTTACATTAAGGATACTAAATATAATTGTAATAATCACATGAATAGTTGCATTGACTCTTATTTTCGTTCTCACATCTGTATTGATAGTCACTTTTTAAGTGAGAGTAATAATTCCAATGAAAGTTACATTTATAATTTCATTTGTAGTGAAAGTGGAAAGATTCGCGAAAGCAAAAATGACAAGATAAGAACTAATAGGAATCGTAGTAATTTAATGAGTTCTAAGGATTTCGATATAACTAAAAACTACAATCAATTGTGGATTCAATGCGACAATTGTTATGGATTAATGTATAAGAAAGTCGAAATGAATGTTTGTGAAGAATGTGGACATTATTTGAAAATGACTAGTTCAGAGAGAATCGAGCTTTCGATTGATCCGGGTACTTGGAATCCTATGGATGAAGACATGGTCTCTGCGGATCCCATTAAATTTCATTCGAGGGAGGAACCTTATAAAAATCGTATTGACTCCGCTCAAAAAACGACAGGATTGACTGACGCTGTTCAAACAGGTACAGGTCAACTAAATGGTATTCCGGTAGCCCTTGGGGTTATGGATTTTCAATTTATGGGGGGTAGTATGGGATCAGTAGTAGGCGAAAAAATAACTCGTTTGATCGAGTATGCTACCAATCAATGTTTACCTCTTATTTTAGTGTGTTCTTCCGGAGGAGCACGAATGCAAGAAGGAAGTTTAAGTTTGATGCAAATGGCTAAAATTTCTTCGGTTTTATGTGATTATCAATCAAGTAAAAAGTTATTCTATATATCAATTCTTACATCGCCTACTACCGGTGGGGTGACAGCTAGTTTTGGTATGTTGGGGGATATCATTATTGCCGAACCCTATGCCTATATTGCATTTGCGGGTAAAAGAGTAATTGAACAAACATTGAAAAAAGCCGTGCCTGAGGGTTCACAAGCAGCTGAATCTTTATTACGTAAGGGCTTATTGGATGCAATTGTACCACGTAATCCTTTAAAAGGTGTTGTGAGTGAGTTATTTCAGCTCCATGCTTTTTTTCCTTTGAACAAAAATTAAAGCAAATAGAACAGTTAGTTTATCAGAATTAAACGAAAACCCCGAAAAATGAATTTTCCTCTCTTGCTTGCATATGTATAGATAATTCAAATAGAGAGATATACAGATCGATAGAGAGTCTTTCATCTTTTTGCATTTCCCGAGAATTCCCTGTTGTGGGATCAGATTCTAATCAATTTTTTAGAAATTTGTAATGGAATAAAATTGTTTCTTTATTAATGAGAAGACAAAAATAACAAAAAGAATAATAAATCTAACAAGGGGACTATGATACATCTATG
>CACVBM020001420.1:16883-37566 GCA_902728155.2 Microthlaspi erraticum | reverse complement strand
TTTATTTTGTTTGGCGTTTCTTGTACCTATTTTTTTATTATATTTCTATTAGGTTCTATATCTATATTAGTATTAGATATATATTTACTTAAAGATACTTAGTATAATTATATAATATATATAATAGAAATAATAAAAATACAAAATATTCTAAGATATCTTTAGAATTCAGAATATAACAATAACAGGTACAAATATTAAATTGAGGTACCCATTTTATGACAACTTTCAATAACTTACCCTCTATTTTTGTGCCTTTAGTAGGCCTAGTCTTTCCGGCACTTGCAATGGCTTCTTTATTTCTTCATATTCAAAAAAATAAGATTTTTTAGATCGGATGAGACCTAATTGTATCACTCCTTTTTGATTTTAAAAGCTTCGATTTGATAAGACCCATTTAGTAGAATATTGTATAATACATAGATTCCTACAAACATAACTAAAAAAAGCCCTTATGCATGTGTAAACGTATTATATGGGTAAAAAATTTGCGCTCTTTTCAAAAATAGATTACCATCGGGCCTATGTATGAAATTCAAATCTAATATATTGATTTTTATCTATTTTTTATCTATATAGTTAAGATCATATAAAGGAAGGAGATGTTCTTATTTTAGATAGAAACAATTCTATGAATTACTCCTAAGGTAAAGGTTCACAACAAAATAGTTCATGAGAATTATTTTGAAAACAAAAAAGGAAAGTCATATTTTCTCAATTCCAAAAAATTGTATAACTGGATCTAATATATATGAGTTGGCGATCAGAATCTATATGGATAGAATTCATAACGGGGTCTCGAAAAACAAGTAATTTCTGCTGGGCCTTTATCTTATTTTTAGGTTCATTAGGATTCTTATTGGTTGGAACTTCCAGTTATCTTGGTAGAAATTTGATATCGTTATTTGCGTCTCAGCAAATCGTTTTTTTTCCACAAGGGATTGTAATGTCTTTCTATGGGATCGCAGGTCTCTTTATTAGTTGCTATTTGTGGTGCACTATTTTGTGGAATGTGGGTAGTGGTTATGATCTTTTCGACCGAAAAGAAGGAATAGTGCGTATTTTTCGTTGGGGATTTCCTGGAAAAAGTCGTCGCATCTTTTTACGATTCCTTATGAAAGATATTCAGTCCATCAGAATAGAAGTTAAAGAGGGTGTTTCTGCTCGGCGTGTCCTTTATATGGAAATTCGAGGTCAAGGGGCTATTCCTTTAATTCGTACTGATGAGAATTTTACTACACGAGAAATTGAGCAAAAAGCTGCTGAATTGGCTTACTTCTTGCGTGTACCAATTGAAGTATTTTGAAATTCATTTTTTTTTTAAAGACTAAATGTTTTGGCAGTAGGAAGAAAAGATGAGAGAATTTCTTTGTTTTTTTTTTTATTGAATATTCATCTATTCTTTTATGCTCATTTTTTTTGATATATTTGATAGAAAAGAAAGGGAGTTTCTTCGTTTCGAAAATAAAATAATCTTTTTTATTTGAAAAATTTGAAAAAGTTCTTTTAGTATTGCTCAAAAAAAGGGAGAATAACATCCTGGAAATCGCATTTTTTCTTGATTCAAATTGGAAGTGTATTCTGAGTCTATTTCTGTATTCTTTCTAGATTCAAAGCAAAGACTCATTATTGAATCAAAAGAAAAAGAGAAAATGGATTCATAGGCTCAATACATTCTAATTAGAATAGAAACTCATGCTCGATATAAATACTCGATCTAATAGAATCAACAAGTGCGGTAGGTTCATTAAAAATTCACAGATTCAAAATGCCAAAACAGAAAGCATTCATTCCTTTTTTTTTTTTTACATCTATAGTCTTTTTGCCCGGGTTGATCTCTCTCTGCTGTAAGAAAAGTTTGAAAACTTGGATTACTAATTGGTGGAATACTAGACAATGCGAAACTTTTTTGAATGATATTCAAGAAAAAAGTGTTCTAGAAAAATTCATACAATTAGAGGAACTATTCCAGCTGGATGAAATAATAAAGGAATACCCAGAAACCGATTTACACCAATTTCGTCTAGGAATCCACAAAGAAACCATCCAATTTATCAAGATACACAATGAGTATCGTATCCATACAATCTTGCACTTCTCGACAAATCTAATATCTTTCGTTATTCTAAGTGGTTATTCCTTTTGGGGTAAGGAAAAGCTTTTTCTTCTGAATTCTTGGGTTCAAGAATTCCTATATAATTTAAGTGATACAATTAAAGCTTTTTCGATTCTTTTATTAACCGATTTATGTATCGGATTTCATTCGCCTCATGGTTGGGAACTCATGATTGGTTATATTTACAAAGATTTTGGATTTGCTCATTATGAGCAAATTTTATCTGGTCTTGTTTCTACCTTTCCAGTCATTCTTGATACAATTTTTAAATATTGGATCTTTCGTTATTTAAATCGTGTATCTCCGTCACTTGTAGTGATTTATCATGCAATAAATGACTAAAAAATGATTCACTGATCAAATTCTAATTTATACATCATAACCAAATCAAAGTCGTATTTACTTTACTCTTTTTACCCCTGAGGGATTCCTTGTATATTTCAACAAATTTTTTTTTCAGTAAATGTAAATAGCAGAATTGTGGCTAGGGAAGTATATTATCGACCTACCTAACTTTATTGTAGCAATTTTCGGGAAAAATGATTGGACCATGCAAACTAGAAATACCTTTTCTTGGATAAGGGAAGAGATTACTCGCTCCATATCTGTCTCACTCATGATATATATAATAATAATAACTTGGGCATCCATTTCAAGTGCATATCCGATTTTTGCCCAGCAGAATTATGAAAATCCACGAGAGGCAACTGGGCGTATTGTATGTGCCAATTGCCATTTAGCTAGTAAGCCCGTGGATATTGAGGTTCCACAGGCGGTACTTCCTGATACTGTATTTGAAGCAGTTGTTAAAATTCCTTATGATATGCAACTAAAACAAGTTCTAGCTAATGGGAAAAAAGGAGCTTTGAATGTGGGAGCTGTTCTTATTTTACCGGAGGGGTTTGAATTAGCCCCCCCCGATCGTATTTCACCCGAGATGAAAGAAAAGATAGGAAATCTGGCTTTTCAGAATTATCGCCCCAATAAAAAAAATATTCTTGTGATAGGTCCTGTTCCTGGTCAAAAATATAGTGAAATAACCTTTCCTATTCTTGCCCCGGACCCTGCTACTAATAAAGATGTTCACTTCTTAAAATATCCTATATACGTAGGTGGAAACAGGGGAAGGGGTCAGATTTATCCTGATGGTAGCAAAAGTAACAATACAGTTTATAATGCTACAGCAGGAGGGATAATAAGCAAAATTTTACGAAAAGAAAAAGGGGGATACGAAATAACTATAGTGGATGCATCGAATGGACGCCAAGTGATTGATATTATCCCTCGAGGCCTAGAACTTCTTGTTTCAGAGGGCGAATCCATTAAACTCGATCAACCATTAACGAGTAATCCTAATGTGGGTGGATTTGGTCAGGGGGATGCGGAAATAGTACTTCAAGATCCATTACGTGTCCAAGGCCTTTTGTTCTTCTTAGGATCGGTTGTTTTGGCACAAATCTTTTTGGTTCTTAAAAAGAAACAGTTTGAGAAGGTTCAATTATCCGAAATGAATTTTTAGATCTATCTATTTAGCTTTATCAAATTCGTAAAAAAGAACCAAAAAAATTTTAGGGACTATAAGGAATATTATTTGTCTTGCTAGTCTTCGACACAAGAAAAGGAATTTTAGACATCCTTTTCTTGTGTTGATCTTGTCCTTCTTGATTCCATTCGTTAAAAATTCCTATTCTTAGTTTACATATATATTACTGTTTCTATATACTATTAATTAATAGTATATGATAGTAGTTACTTTTTGTAGTTATTTTTTTTTTATTTCAATTTGGATGAAATACTAAATAAATAAAAAGAATCAGAAAAAACTTCTATTAGTATAGACAAAATTTTAATGATAGATCTAATGATAAAAAATATTATGTCAGCCGGGAAAGCAGGAAAGGGAAATTAAGCGATTCCCCCTTTTTTATTCTATCTTTGAAAGGTGAAAAAATACTATATGTTCGCAACTTACTAATTTAATTAAGTTCATTTTTCAAAAACACGATAAAAAATTGTTATGATTAGTAGCAGTTCAACGGGACCCCCTCGAATCAGACAAAGAAGGAAGAGTTGGGTCCCGTTGAGTTCTTATGTTTTCACGTCTATAACTCAGTTCATCCAATTTCTACAGAGATGAACCTAATCCTGAATATGAACCATAAAAGAAAATACCTATTAAACCGATCACAAGAATACCAGCTACAGTACCTATTACCCAAAGAGGAATCCTTCCAGTAGTATCAGCCATTTATCCCGCTTCCCTCCACATTTGATCGAGTGGTCATGCTAGAAACATAAACAGTCAGAGATAATTATGATATATAATCCATCCGAATGGGATACGAAAATTACTACTCTTTCTTTTTTATTTTCTTATTCTACGCTCTTTTCTTAATTGAAGAAATAATTCGAAAATAAAACAGCAAGTACAAAAATAAGTAATAACCCCCAATAAAGACTGGTACGATTTAATTCAACATTTTGTTCGTTCGGATTTGATTGTGTCATAGCTCTATAATTGAATTAGGTTTATCGTTGGATGAACTGCATTGCTGATATTGACCCCAAAAAAGAAACGGTAGGTACAGCTAGTCCATGAACAGCCAACCAGCGCACTGTAAAAATTGGATAGGTCCTATCTATAGTCATTGGGTCCTCCTAAAAAGATCTACTAAATTCGTCGAGTTGTTCCAAAGGATCAAAACGGCCTGTTATTAATGGAATGCCTTGTCGGCTCTCTGTAAAATACTCGTTTGGACGAGGGCTCCCAAACACATCGTAAGCTAAACCGGTGCTCACGAATAACCAGCCCGCAATGAATAGGGAAGGTATAGTAATGCTATGAATGACCCAGTATCGAATACTGGTAATAATATCAGCAAAAGAACGTTCTCCTGTGCTTCCAGACATACTGAACTCCAGATATTCTCGTAGGGAATCGATTCTGTAAAAGATGAATCAGTAAATTCAAATTCACCGAGATTACATCTTTGTGAGATCGTCAATAAAGTACCAAGGGTATTTTTAGAGTCTACCGAATCAGTATAGCTATCCTTCTTCTGACACAGCAACGCAATTTGAATTAGTATAGAAATGAGGTGTTAGAGAATTGATTTCTTTTTTTCTTTCTTTAACTAACTACAAAGATGATGGGTTTTTCACTCTATTTTCTATATAATCTCGAAAGAAAAAAACCTAAAACCTAGAAAGGAAACGATAATAGAAATTGCTAATTACAAATTTTAAAAATCTAATTATCTTTTCAAATCTCGTTAAAATAAATATTTTGTTGGCTGATCTCGTTCTCCGTGTAGGATACCTCTTTTTGGTCTCATTCGATAGATTAGATTAAATGAAAAAAACTGCTCGACTAGTTAATCTAATGAGTTCAAATTTAAGTAAATTCAATTTTAATAAAGTAGAAGGGGGGCGTATTCTAGGTTCAAAGGTCACTTTAAAAAAGAATTAAACAACTTCATTTTCAAATTTTTACATATTCACTCAAAAAAAGGTATATGTTTTGACTGAAGTTAGATAATAGAGTTATTTTTTTTTTATGTATTTTTTTTTTTGAAAATTTTTTCAATTGAAACTTAGGGAAGTACTTTAGAAATATATGTATAAAAAACCATATTTTATTTAGTCCCTTCATGCCTACTATAACTAGTTATTTTGGTTTTCTACTAGCAGCTTTAACTATAACTTCAGTTCTATTTATTGGTCTAAGCAAAATCCGACTTATTTGAAATTAATTAAATGAAGATTTTGTTATAAAAAAAGGATTTCTATGGTATTTTATATGTTCGACAGTTCCTTACCGTGTTAATTACCCAATTTTGGTTGAGATTCATTGGCAATACAGATTAAGGGCAATACAGATTAAGAGCTAGGAATAGCTAGTACCTCTCTTTTCTCCCTTTCAAAAACGAAAACAAAAGAAAATTGAAATGGTTGAAGTTTCTTTATTTGGAATCGTCTTAGGTCTAATTCCTATTACTTTGGCTGGATTATTCGTAACTGCTTATTTACAATACAGACGTGGTGATCAGTTGGACTTTTGATTAATTAACAGCTCTTTTTTTTGACTGACCTCCTTCGTGCTTTCAGATGCGGGAGGTCTAATTCAGATTGCTGCTCAATTATTTGCGAACAGTGAAATTTTGATACAATCTAATAAACAAGAGTGAAATCACGCTCTGTAGGATTTGAACCTACGACATTGGGTTTTGGAGACCCACGTTCTACCGAACTGAACTAAGAGCGCTTTTCTTGGTTTTTCTAAAAAACGAAAAAGTTAGAAGGAGGACATTCTTTAATCCGAATCCAAAATTTCAGAATTAATTATATGTATATCATGTCCAATTTTATTCAAAAAAAGATAGATCTAAAATGGATCCCTTGTTACTGCTCTTCTGAGCAGTAATAGGTAGGGATGACAGGATTTGAACCCGTGACATTTTGTACCCAAAACAAACGCGCTACCAAGCTGCGCTACATCCCTTTCAATTGGTTTACAGTGTCATTGTAGAGAATTCCTGTCTTGTTTTCCACATCTTTCTTTTTTTTTTTTCTCATATCAGATAACAAAGGTATATATAATTCAAAAAATTACTTTTTTTACGCAAACTCTAAGATCGTTCTATTCTAGTAGACAATATTTCAATTCGAATTTTGAAAATGGGGAGTTGCTTATACAAATACAAGAACTTCTTAACTACATGTACATCTGTAGTTATATATATTACTATATATAATGTAATACAATAAAGAAAAGACGAAAGAAGGAGGATTTCAAATGCGAGATCTAAAAACATATCTTTCCGTAGCACCGGTACTAAGTACTCTATGGTTCGGTTCGTTAGCAGGTTTATTAATAGAGATTAATCGTTTATTTCCGGATGCATTAACATTTCCCTTTTTTTCATTCTAGTTATTAACATGAGAAAGGGGTGAAAAAATTTAGAGATACGATCAACGATCAGGGACTAACCCCCCCTTTTTTCAAATTCATTTTTTTAGAATGCAAATGAATTTGAAAAAAGGGGGGGGGGGCAAAAGGTCATAAAAACGGGGGTTCAGGATCCAATTCTATTAGTAATAGAATAAAAAAAGTGTTGCTAGGGAAAGAGTATCCTACGAGATACTTAAAAAAATACTGTACAAAGATTTTAAATATAGTTTTCAAAAAATAATTATATTGCTTATTATTTTTTTTTATTTTAATTCGTAATTAATATTCCTTGCAACTCAATATTTCAGAAATTTTTTTAGTTAACAACTTCTATTTTTTTTGTTCTTTCTGGATCCTAAAATGAAAATAGAAGATTCGGGTGAATCATAAATCCAAAGGAGGTTTCATGGCCAAGGGTAAAGATGTTCGAGTAACAATTATTTTGGAATGTACCAGTTGTGTTCGAAATGATATTAAGAAAGAATCCGCGGGAATTTCCAGATATATTACTCAAAAAAATCGGCATAACACCCCCAGTCGATTGGAATTGAGAAAATTCTGTCCCTATTGTTATAAACATACAATTCACGAGGAAATCAAGAAATAGATCAAATTGAGTGCTTGTATGTCAACTTTAATTTTAAGAATAGGAATAATGATAGTATCTATATATTATTACATATATATAAATATAAACAAATAAATAGAAAAAAATCGAATCCTACATTCTTAATTCTATATAGAAAATAGAAATCATTTTGATCCGATCAAAATAGGATTTTAGAGATAAGGAATAAAAAAAATTATGAATAAATCTAAGCGACCTTTTACTAAATCCAAGCGATCTTTTCGTAGGCGTTTGCCCCCGATCCAATCGGGGGATCGAATTGATTATAGAAACATGAGTTTAATTAGTCGATTTATTAGTGAACAAGGAAAAATATTATCTAGACGGGTGAATAGAGTGACTTTAAAACAACAACGATTAATTACTATTGCTATAAAACAAGCTCGTATTTTATCTTTGTTACCTTTTCTTAATAATCAGAAACAATTTGAAAGAAGTGAGTCGGCCCCTAGAACTACTAGCCTTAGAACCAGAAAAAAATAGACTTATTCTTCAATTGAATAACAATTCCAATCTGAAGGAATTAAAAAAGAGATTACTATTTTGTTCTAAAAATCCAATCAAGAATCAAAATTTGATTGTTCCGTCTGCGGCTGTCATAAAAAAAAAAAAAGAAAAGAATCGTCGAAAAGAAAAAGAATAACTCTTTTTTTAGCGACTATATACCCTCGTTTTGTTTTGACGACTTTTTTATAATACTAATTTCTACTCTACCTTCCCCGAGCTCGTTCTCCTTAGAACTCTATTTCAAATATTTTGATCTTCCAATCCCCTTAGTTTTTGATCTCATTCGAAATCGTATAAAGACAACTCCTATTTAATAGAGCTATTTGTGCAAGTATTTTCCGATTAAGAAGTAATTGCTTCTTGTACAGGTTGTGTATGAATCGGTTGTAACTATAGAATACCCCCATTTCGTGAATTACGGCATTTATTCGAGTGATCCATAAGCGACGAAAATCCCTTTTTCTTTTACCCCTATCCCGATGAGCCGAAACTAAAGCTCTTATTCTCTGTTGAGTCATAGTTCGTGTAAGTCGTGAATGAGCCCCTCGAAAGCTTGATGCAAACAAACGAAGTTTTGTTCTACGCCTCCGAGCTATATATCCGCGTTTAATTCTAGTCATTGAATAAATCAAACTTTGATGAATAACTAATTCTTTTTTTAGTTATTCTTTTCACCTTTACTAGTCATTAATAACCAAACGAATTATTCCAATGTATAAAAAAAAATTCCAACGGCTTTTGCTACTCTAACCTTCCCCACCACTATTTTTTGCTAGGTATTTTCCTTTGCTTTGAAAGGAGAAATTGCCTTGATACTTAATAAATAAAAAAAGAATAACTACAAGTAGTAAATAGAACTGAATAAATAGGGGGTTCCATCGTTTCTATGGTTACTTCTAAAACGGTGAGGTCCTCTCTATACACCGGAGCTCCTTCTTTTAATTAATCAATACTATTGGTAACTTGTACAATTCACATTCTTTCGCTCTACCCCATGAATATTCCAGTAATTAGGTCTTTCACACTGAGATCCACTTTATACAGTAACGGTATTTCATTTTTAAAATTTATTTCGTCGTTTACCCTGTTAGTCCGTTCTTTTCTTTCAAGGGTGGAATCTTTTTAATACAAAATGGAATTTCCCCCGCTTAATGGATAACCATTTGTTATCATTGGGGGTTTTCTAAAAAATGGAGTTGATTGGATTTGCACCAATGGAAACCATAAGTTTCAGACACAATAGAAGATATGAACGATCTATCTTTTTGAAATAATGAATCGAGTTCCTCCATTGTATTTTATTCACAGGTACTGATCCTTAGATATTTCAAAAAGAATTTCCTTTTTGTGTTTCAGTCTATGATCTAAACGCGTCGCACATACACCCGAGTACATGTTCCTCGTCGCTGAGGGCATCCCCGAAGCGCTGGGGATTTCGTAACATTTCGGATTGGCTGTCTTGTATTTCTAATAAGTTGTTTAATGGTTGGCATACAGAATCATATAAATAATGGGCTGGTTTAGATTGGTTCTAACCGGCTAATTCTGAATTACTTTTCGTCAAGATTCTCTTCAATATTAAAAAAAATATATTGAAGATAATATGAAACTAAACCTTTAATCTAAAACGATATAAAATTAGCAAGTGTAGATTTGTATGAAATAGCTCCTATTTTTTATTGAACCGCTACAAGATCAACAATTCCATGAGCTTGGGCTTCTGTTGCTGACATAAAAACATCCCTTTCCATGTCTTCGGATACAACCCATATCGGTTTGCCCGTTCTTTGTACATAAACCCTTGTGATGGTTTCGCGAATTTTTAGTAGTTCTTCCGCTTCCAAGATAAATTCTCCCGTTTGTGTCTCATAAAACGAACTCGCGGGTTGATGGATCATTACCCTGATGATACAATAGAAAAGGTTCTTCTATTTCGCAGAATGAGACGAGATAACAAAAAAAAGAGAAAATTGAATAACCGTACAGGCTTTTTTTGTGCATTGCATACGGCTCCACAATGGAATTTACGTTTTTGATCTTTCCTTTTGGAGAAAGAAAAAAAATATAGGTTGTATTATACGCGGATCCATAAACGATCCAATTACCATCCTTCTTTTTTTTTTTTTGCGTTCAAAACAAAAATACTATGATGGTTCCGTTGCTTTATATATCATTTTTTTGATTCGTCTATGATTCAGCAATCCCAAAGTTTCTTTTTTTTTTTCGATATATAAATTTTAAAAATAAGCTTCCGGTGTGAAAACATAGTTTGTGACGCTGAGATGTGTCCGAATAGGTAAGATATCATTTGAAATACCCCTTTCCTTATCTCATACTACTCTTTCAATATATAATCTAATTTTTTTTAATCTCAAAAATTTCATATTGAATTCGAAGTGCCATGCTATTATTACTTAACTAATTCATATTTCCGATGGCGAAGGCATAGTATTTTTTTATTGAAAATCAAAAAACTCATTGGCGCCGAGCGTGAGGGAATGCTATACGTTTGGTAATTGCCCCCCCGACTAGGATAAAGGATGCTATTGAAGCGGCCAATCCCATGCATATTGTCTGTACATCGGGTCGCACAAATTGCATAGTATCATAAATAGCCATTCCAGATATTACCCACCCACCAGGAGAGTTTATAAACAAATAAAGATCTTTGGTATCCTTTTCTATACTGAGATATATCATGAGACTAATAAGTTGATTCGAGATTTCGGTATCAACCTCTTGGCCTAAAAAAAATAATCTTTCTCGATAAAGTCGGTTGATTAGGATAAAATTTTATTCCTTAGGAGCCGTACAGGCACCTTTTGATACATACGGTTCACCAAAAATTGTGAAAAAATCAATGTGTCGATTCCAACCCCCCCCTTTTTTCATAGAAGGTTTTTCTTTCTAATTTCTAAGGGAAGGGCTTGCTCCCCTTTTAAAAGTAAAAGAAAAAAGAAGTTTTGACCCCGTTTATTAGATATTATAATCCTATACTAAAATGATTGATTACGCCTGTCAGACTAACTTGATTCATTGATATTTTTTTTCATCGAGATTCAGTTGAAATGGCGATGGTTTTTTCTTGTTCCTGAACGGGCTTCTTCCTTTTTTTCTTCCATTTTTTAGGTTTATGCTCTACCCCGAGTAAAAGGAAAAATTTGCCCGATTTTGATTTGCACATATAGGACAAATGAACCAAATACCGCGTTTTTTTTTACTACTTCCTTTTTTTTTTCAATTAATTTCTTTCACATGTCTTCTGTCAAATAGTCAACAAATTTTTAAGTATATTATTTATTTGATTTTATCAACAGTTTTAGATCACCCTGTTTCAATTTTTTGTATTTTTGAATAGAATTTTTTGATCATAATTTTGCATATCATATAAGTAGTAATTATAAAAATATTATATATTAATTATCAATTGGGTTTTTGCTAAACGGAGCCTGGATACTTAATTTTATTAGTCCGATCACGTAAACCATAAAAAAAATTGATAATCTAATATCAATCTAAATACTCCCTGCATTTAATTCCACTTTATTTTTTGTGCTTCGCGTTACAAATTTTTGATAATTCAATCAATCTTTTTGGGCAAAACAGAGGATATCTCGATCGAGGGAGAAAACGGGGAAATCCCATATAGCCCAATATATCTGACAAGTCGCACTATATGTCAACCCAAGATGTATCTCCTTCTCCAGGACTTCTAAAAGGTACTTTTGGAACGCCAATAGGCATGAAATGAAAAAAAAAGAGAATGAAGTTCTCTATTTCACTTTGATGTGGAAACGTAAGACTGCGGTTTCATTTTTTAATAGTATTATCCTTTTTTCCTACTTTTTTTTTATTATATTTAATACATAAGTTGAATAAGCTAAAATAAAATATAAAGTAAAGGAAGAGAGAATCAATAAAAATCAAGGAAATTTTTTACGAACGGGCTTCTGAATGATGAACAACAATAACTATCTCGGTTCATATAAAATCGGATTCACCCCCATTGCGTATTGGTACTTATCGGATATAGAATAGATCCGCTTCCCTTTTTTCCTATGAATCGAATTGTTCTATTATTACTAACAGAATAGAACAAATATTAATCCTTTCTCCGAAATAATTACCTAAAAAGGGGGGGTCCGTAAAATCGTTTTTTCCAATGCAATAAAGTTACATAGTGTCTATTTTTCGTTGATAGAGGGGTATTTCCATGGGTTTGCCTTGGTATCGTGTTCATACTGTTGTATTGAATGATCCCGGTCGTTTGCTTTCTGTTCATATAATGCATACTGCTCTGGTTGCTGGTTGGGCCGGTTCGATGGCTCTATATGAATTAGCAGTTTTTGATCCTTCCGACCCCGTTCTTGATCCAATGTGGAGACAAGGTATGTTCGTTATACCTTTCATGACTCGTTTAGGAATAACCAATTCGTGGGGCGGTTGGAATATTACAGGAGGGACTATAACGAACCCGGGTCTTTGGAGTTACGAAGGGGTCGCCGGAGCACATATCGTGTTTTCTGGCTTGTGCTTCTTGGCAGCTATTTGGCATTGGGTATATTGGGATCTAGAAATTTTTTGTGATGAACGTACAGGAAAACCTTCTTTGGATTTGCCCAAGATTTTTGGAATTCATTTATTTCTTTCAGGAGTGGCCTGCTTTGGTTTTGGCGCATTTCATGTAACAGGATTATATGGTCCTGGAATATGGGTATCTGACCCTTACGGACTAACCGGAAAGGTCCAACCTGTAAATCCGGCGTGGGGCGTCGAGGGGTTTGACCCTTTTGTTCCGGGAGGAATAGCTTCTCATCATATTGCAGCAGGGACGTTGGGTATATTAGCGGGCTTATTTCATCTTAGTGTTCGTCCGCCTCAACGTCTATACAAAGGATTACGTATGGGAAATATTGAAACCGTCCTTTCCAGTAGTATTGCTGCTGTCTTTTTTGCAGCTTTTGTTGTTGCTGGAACTATGTGGTATGGTTCTGCAACTACTCCCATCGAATTATTCGGTCCTACTCGTTATCAATGGGATCAGGGATACTTTCAACAAGAAATATATCGAAGAGTTAGTGCTGGACTAGCTGAAAATCAAAGTGTATCAGAAGCTTGGTCTAAAATTCCTGAAAAATTAGCTTTTTATGATTATATTGGTAATAATCCAGCAAAAGGGGGGTTATTCCGAGCGGGTTCAATGGACAATGGGGATGGAATAGCTGTTGGATGGTTAGGACACCCCGTCTTTAGAAATAAAGAAGGGCGTGAACTTTTTGTACGCCGTATGCCTACTTTTTTTGAAACATTTCCGGTTGTTTTGGTAGATGGAGACGGAATTGTTAGAGCCGACGTCCCGTTTAGAAGAGCAGAATCCAAATATAGTGTCGAACAGGTAGGTGTAACTGTTGAGTTTTATGGTGGTGAACTCAATGGAGTGAGTTATAGTGATCCCGCAACTGTGAAAAAATATGCTAGACGGGCTCAATTGGGTGAGATTTTTGAATTAGATCGTGCTACTTTGAAATCCGATGGTGTTTTTCGTAGCAGTCCAAGAGGTTGGTTTACTTTTGGGCATGCTTCGTTTGCTCTACTTTTCTTCTTTGGACATATTTGGCATGGTGCTAGAACCCTCTTCAGAGATGTTTTTGCCGGTATTGATCCCGATTTGGATGCTCAAGTGGAATTTGGGGCATTCCAAAAACTTGGAGATCCAACTACAAAAAGACAAGCAGTCTGATGCAACATTGCTTTTTTGCGTCTAGTTTCTGTTTGCAATTTTATTTAATAGGTAGGGTACTGTAGGAATCTTTAATTAAATTGCTGCCGTTTCTTTGACTCTTTTTCTTTCTTTATCCGGAGGGATACTCCTAAATAAACATCTCCTAAATAAACATAAACAAAACAGGTATGAAAGCTATAATTGTAAACCACGATCAAATTTATGGAAGCATTGGTTTATACATTTCTCTTAGTATCTACTTTAGGGATAATTTTTTTCGCTATTTTTTTTCGGGAACCACCTAAAATTTCAACTAAAAAATGAAATAATTTTTTATTATCTTCATTGACGTAATCAGCCTCCAAATATTTGGAGGCTGATTACGTCAACTAGTCCCCGTGTTCCTCGAATGGATCTCTTAGTTGTTGAGAGGGTTGCCCAAAGGCAGTATATAGAGCATACCCGGTAAAACTTACAAGTAACCCAGATATAAAGATGGCGACTAGGGTTGCTGTTTCCATTATTATAAAATTGAAAGACCACAATGGATCTATGCTAAGATCGTTTATTTACAACGGAATGGTATACAAAGTCAACAGATCGTAATGAATACAAAATAAGATTTATGGCTACACAAACTGTTGAAGATAGTTCTAGATCGGGTCCAAGAAGCACTACTGTGGGGAAGTTATTGAAACCATTGAATTCCGAATATGGTAAAGTAGCTCCTGGATGGGGAACCACCCCTTTGATGGGTGTTGCAATGGCTCTATTTGCGGTATTCCTATCCATTATTTTGGAGATTTATAATTCTTCTGTTCTACTGGATGGAATTTCAGTGAATTAGACTGAGAAGAATCTTGAAGTCCTAGCTTTTAGTTCGATACAAAAAAGGAAAGTATGTAGGTCTAAAAATTTTAGCCTATTCTCCTTTGGTAGTTCGACCGCGAAATTTTTTCTGCATTGTATATTTCCGGAATATGAGTGTGTGACTTGTTAGAATTGACCCTATGGATAGTACAGAGAATGGGGTCTGTCATCTTTATCAAGATGGTTTTACTTCGTCGGATATTCATTCGAGTATCTGAAGCACGAAATGGATCAAATAGATCACAAAGTATTCGAACTATGATTCATACTTAATACTCAGACCTCGTAGCCGGACTTCTTTCCGTTCTATCTTAGAAACTTTAATAAATCAAAATCTTTTCTGCTTTTAAACTCTTATTTGGATCAAAGGACAAATGCTTCTTTGTATTTGATTTTTTTAGTGTTATTTTAGTTAGTTTTTTGATTGAATAAGTGATGATCCAACGGTTCTCACTCAGTGAACTTTTGGCTTTGAAGGTTTCATTGAATTATCGTGGTTCTCGTATGAATCTGAGGTTTCAATTGATTAGTTAAATAGGGTCTTAACAAGAGAATTCCTATCAATAATAAAGAAAACAAGAAGAAATCCGCATTCCCATTCCATACAAATACCAAATAAAAAAAACAATAAAGATAGGCAATCGAGAAGATTCAAGAAGCCAGTACAACATAAAAACGTATGAGCTGACTTGATTTTTTGGCATTTAACCACAAAGAAGAGCTTTCGCATTTTGACTCTTTCATATCTTTAAATAATATTGAATGAGAGAGAAATTGAAAACTTTATATTCCATATCTGTTTCAATGAGTCTTTGGGTCTTTTTTTGTTTGAGCTGTACGAGATGAAATTCTCATATACAGTTCTTGGAGGGGGAGTACCACCTATCTCAATAAAGTTTATGATTGGTTCGAAGAACGTCTTGAGATTCAGGCGATTGCAGATGATATAACTAGTAAATATGTTCCTCCGCATGTCAACATATTTTATTGTCTAGGAGGAATTACCCTTACTTGTTTTTTAGTACAAGTAGCTACGGGATTTGCTATGACTTTTTATTACCGTCCAACTGTTACGGAGGCTTTTGCTTCTGTTCAATATATAATGACTGAAGCTAACTTTGGTTGGTTAATCCGATCAGTTCATCGATGGTCGGCAAGTATGATGGTCCTGATGATGATCCTGCACGTATTTCGTGTATACCTCACCGGTGGTTTTAAAAAACCTCGCGAATTAACTTGGGTTACTGGCGTGGTTCTGGGTGTATTGACCGCATCTTTTGGTGTAACAGGTTATTCTTTACCCTGGGATCAAATTGGTTATTGGGCAGTCAAAATTGTAACAGGTGTACCTGACGCTATTCCGGTAATAGGATCGCCTCTTGTAGAATTATTACGTGGAAGTGCTAGTGTTGGACAATCCACTTTGACTCGTTTTTATAGTTTACACACTTTTGTATTACCTCTTCTTACGGCCGTATTTATGTTAATGCATTTCCTAATGATACGTAAGCAAGGTATTTCGGGTCCCTTATAAATAATATAGATTCTAGATATTTGTAATTACTCATTTATCTTATTACTTGGTGAAGGAACGGTAGTATTTTATATTTTATTGCTATAAATATGGATTATTAACAAAATAAGACATGTATTTGGATATTTCCCTTCAACTCCACAATATTGTATTATTTTTTTGACATAAAAGTTGAAGGGAATTCTATGAAGAGAAAGTGGATTATGGGAGTGTGTGACTTGAACTATTGATCGGGGCCGTGCAGAAATATGACTTTATCTGCTACATTGGAATTCACAACCAAATGTGTCTTTGTTCCAACCACTGTGTAAGCCCCATACAGGGGATAGGCTGGTTCACTTGAAGAGAATCTTTTCTATGATCATACCCGACGATGTCGTGGATGAGTGGGCTCCGTAAAATCCAGTAGATCTAGTAGATTAAGAGATGGAACAAAATCCTGATTGTGTTTTTAGCTATTTTTTACGAAAAAAAAAAAAAAAAATTAATAGTATGTAAATGCATTCATTTCCTCTGCATCAACTCGATTTATGATACTATCGGAGTGAATACAGGATCTAATGAAAAGTAGAGGGTAGACTCCATTAGTAACAAGTAAATCCTTTATATTTGAAAAACCTCGATATAATTTTTGAGATTAAGGACGAATTTATAAGGTATGAGACGATCCAGAAAGCACTTAATTATGATCAACTTTTTAAGCTTACGTGGGTGTTGAGCATTTATCTGTAAGAATGGAATTTATGGCAATCTTTTAGTTGCAATAACTTTGGAATCGGATAATTCTTTTTTTTTACATATTAAATACTTGTGGATAACATATATATATTTTGTATGTATTAATTTAGTTTCGTTAATTCTTGCTCGAGCCGGATGATGAAAAATTATCATGTCCGGTTCCCTCGGGGGATGGATCCATAAGAATTCACCTATCCCAATAACAAAAAAACCAGATTTGAATGATCCTGTATTACGAGCTAAATTAGCTAAAGGTATGGGTCATAATTATTACGGCGAACCCGCATGGCCCAATGATCTTTTATACATTTTTCCAGTAGTCATTCTTGGTACCATTGCCTGTAACGTCGGCTTAGCTGTTTTAGAACCATCAATGATTGGTGAACCTGCGGATCCTTTTGCAACTCCTTTAGAAATATTACCTGAATGGTATTTCTTTCCTGTATTTCAAATACTTCGTACAGTGCCTAACAAATTATTAGGTGTTCTTTTAATGGCTTCAGTACCAGCGGGATTATTAACCGTACCCTTTTTAGAAAATGTTAATAAGTTCCAAAATCCATTTCGTCGTCCAGTAGCGACAACCGTCTTTTTGATTGGCACCGTGGCGGCCCTGTGGTTAGGTATTGGAGCAACATTACCAATTGATAAATCTCTAACTTTAGGTCTTTTTTAATTAAATTTATTCAATTGTAAAATAAAAGACGTGGGTATCTAGGGAGTAGTCATTTCAAAATGAATTCTCCCTAGATACATATTTAATTAATTAAAATGGGTTCGACTGGAAAATCGAAATTACGTTCAAGGTTTAAAATCCATTTCAATTTCAAATTGACTTTTTAGTCTATTTTTTTTCTAGAATGTCTAATATCTTTTTTACATCTTCTATGTGAAAATGTTCAATTTTGATAAGGTCTTCTTGACTGTTATTCAAAAGGTCCAATAATGTATGTATATTGGACTTTTTGAGATAATTATAGATTCTGGGAGGCAATTCTAATTGGTCAATAAAAATATATTGAAATGCTAGTTCTTTTTTTTTTTTTCTTAGATTAACTAATCTATTATGAAAAGGAAAAAGGGGTAAAGTAACTTGATGTTGATTGTTCTCTAAATAGAACGTTTCTTCTTCTACATGTAGAAAAGGAATAAATAAATTAATCAAATTCCGGGAGGCTTCATGAAGTGCTTCTTTAGGAGTTAAACTTCCATTTGTCCATATTTCTAGAAAAAGAATCTCTTGTTTTTCATTCCCATTCCCATAAGAATGAATACTATGATTCGCATTTTGAACGGGCATGAAGACAGCATCTATAGGATAACTTCGGTCTTCAAAATTATTTGACATTTTTAGACTATATCCGCGATTCCTCTCAATTTTTAATCCAATACACAAATCTATTGATTCTGTTAAGGTAGCTATATGCTGTGTATTATCAATGATTTCCACGGAGGGCGGTAAAATTATGTCTTGAGCAGTTATATATCCGGGACCTTGGACACAAATAAGTGCGTTGCGCCTTCCATATAGATTACTTCTTAATACAATCTCGTTCAAATTAAGTAAAATTTCATGTACTGATTCTTGAATACCTACTATGTTAGAATAGTCATGTGGTATGTTCTCAGATTTTGCACGTGTAATACATGTTCCTTCTATTTCGCCAAGTAAAGCTCTTCGCATCGCAATGCCTATTGTGTCGGCTTGACCTTTCAGAAGTGGAGACAGAATAAAGCGTCCATAATAAAGACGTTTACTGTCTCTTCTTGATTCAACACACTTCCACTGTAGTGTCCGAGTAGATACTTTTACTTTCTCTCGAACCATAGTAATTTTATTTGATCAGATCATTGAATCGTTTTTTTCTCTTGAAATTCTTTCAGCCTAGTTCTATACACGTCTTTTTTTAGGGGGTCTACAACCATTATGTGGCATAGGAGTTACATCTCGTACAAAACTTAAAAGTATACCGCTTCTACGAATAGCTCGTAATGCTGCATCTCTTCCCAGCCCAGGGCCTTTTATCCTTACTTCAGCTCGTTGCATACCTTGATCCACTACTGCTCGAATAGCATTTCCTGCTGCGGTTTGCGCAGCAAAAGGTGTTCCTCTTCTTGTACCCCTGAATCCACAAGTACCCGCGGAGGACCAAGAAATCACACGACCCCGTACATCTGTAACGGTCACAATGGTATTGTTGAAACTTGCTTGAACATGAATAACTCCTTTTGGTATTCTACGTACATTTTTACGTGAACCACTACGTGTATTTTTACGTGAACCAATTCTTAATATAGGTTTTGCCATATTTTTTCATTTCACAAGAAATATATGGATATATCCATTTCATGTCAAAACAGGCCTTTTTGTTGCCAGCTCCTTGGCAGTGTCTTTTCCTTTCCTTTAGTTCCTTTTAGTAAGATTATCCTTGTCTTTGTTTATGCCTCGGATTGGAACAAATTACTATAATTCGTCCCCTCCTGCGGATTAGTCGACACTTTTCACAAATTTTACGCACGGAAGCCCTTATTTTCATAGTTGTTATTCCTTAATTTTTTGAATATACTTATTGTTGGACGAAAAAAAGGTTTCTTGATATTTTTGAATCTTGAATTGTATCGTCGTGAAAGGAATGTTGAAATTGAAAAAACCACTTGCTCGTTTGAATCCTTGTTATGGAGTCTAGAAAATGGCTGTCCCTTTATTAACTTATACCTAAGTACCTAAGAACTTACTAAAATTTTTACTATCCTTTTCCTATAGGTATACCTATACAAAAATATGTCGAATCCTTTTAGAAGCATGACCTAAAATCAAAAAAATCTTTAGTATCTAAACAAAACCGAGCATGCCGTTCGGAAGTGATTCAGAAAGAAAACTTTCATTAATTCATTTTTTCTTTAATTTTATTCGAGGTAGAACATTCTAAACTTTTTTTTTTCACAAATGGTAAGTTCCGCATATCCGATTTTTGTATTCGAAGGATTACCATATATAACACAAAATTTCTCCGCCGATTCTTTTTTGTCGAGCTTCTCGGTCTGTCATTATACCTTGAGAAGTCGAAAGGATTACAATTCCTATTCCACCTAAAATCCGTGGAATTCGTTGAGAGTTAGAATAGATTCGTAGACCCGGTCGACTTATTCGCTTTAAATTTAAAAATCTTTTATAGGATTCTTTCTTATTTCGTTTATGTCTTAGGGTTAAAATCAAAAAATATTGGTTGTTTTCGCGATGTTTCCTTACGTTTTCGATAAAACCCTCTCGTAAAAGTATTTGAACAATGCTTTCGGTGATGTTAGTTGATCTTATCCGAACCGTTCCTTTTCTATTCATGTCAGCATTTCGTATAGAGGTTATTATATCAGCAATAGTGTCTTTTCCCATGATAAGTTCAAATTCCTTATTTTTTTGTTCTATAATTTTGATATAATCAACATGTTCTTTTTCTTTTATTTATATATAGA
Organism: Microthlaspi erraticum; assembly: GCA_902728155.2. Taxonomy (NCBI): domain Eukaryota; kingdom Viridiplantae; phylum Streptophyta; class Magnoliopsida; order Brassicales; family Brassicaceae; genus Microthlaspi; species Microthlaspi erraticum. Next base: position 17,029 of record CACVBM020001420.1, on the reverse strand, counting down.
TATAGACGAATTATATATATCTGAATTAAATTATTAATATTTTATTATTAAGGGTATATCCGTGATACACAATCTATTAATTAATTTTCTGTTAATACCTACCATTTTTTAATCCTCTCCTATACTAATACTAATTATTGATATTA
>CACVBM020001420.1:15000-16464 GCA_902728155.2 Microthlaspi erraticum | reverse complement strand
AAAAAAAAAAAAAAAAAGAAAACTTATAACCTTTTTATCCTGAAATGTTATTTAGCTTTTTCATTCTATATTCCTATTCAGAAATAATGAATTGGGTTTTTATAGGCATTTTTGATGCCGCTATTGAAATCGCTTTTCTGGCTATATTTTCGGGTACACCACCCATTTCATAAAGGATTTTACCTGGTTTAACCACAGCTACCCAATACTCTGGGGATCCTTTCCCAGAACCCATACGCGTTTCCGCCGGTCTTACTGTAACTGGTTTGTCTGGAAATATACGGACCCAAATTTTTCCACCACGTCGTACATTTCGTGTCATTGCTCGCCGCCCCGCTTCTATTTGTCTAGATGTGATCCAAGCCGGTTCAAGGGTTTGAAGAGCATATCTGCCAAAACAAATACGATTCCCACGAGAAGATATTCCTTTTAGTCTTCCTCGGTGTTGTTTACGAAATCTGGTTCTTTTTGGGTTATAGTTGATGGGTTTTTTCTATAAATTAGAAATTCCATCTCTACTACAGAACTGAACGTGAGAGTTTCTTCTCATACAGCTCCTCGCGAATAAAAGGACTAAAAACGTTTGTATTAAGAACAAGATATAGATGTAGTTTACTGATTAATCCTATTAATCATGGTATTTTTTGAAATTTCATATAATCTCTTCTAAGTTTGTGTATGTTTTTTTCCGAACTGGAATCCAAGATGAATTCTATTTCTATTTATTTCAAAATAACGTAATATCAGAATCTCGAATGTAGTTTTTGTTTTATAGTTAGAATATTCTAACAAATCCTTATTTTCTTTTCTCTTTTTCATTTTTTTTTTTTTTTTTTTCGTATTTTATTACTTAAAAAAAAAAACACACAAATTTTTCGCCGGCGAATATTTACTCTTTCAATATCTATTTAAGTTTGATGTTTATCCCACGAGGTCTCAGAATCAAAATCAGAATAGATAATAAAGTTTCTGGTTTATTCCGCCATCCTATCCAATGAATTACTAAGATTTGTTTTTCGCTAGAATCCTCTATATTCATGGGTTCCGTCGTTCCCATCGCTTCTTGATTAATCATTAGGTCCGAATTCTACAATGGAGCTCTTAGATGAAATTTTTAATTTAATTTTTTAATTTATTTTTGAGTCAATTTTCTCAGTTTTTATTGGCTCAAGGCTCTTAATTTTTTGTTTTCGGAACAGATTTATCTAATTATTATGAATGAATCCGTATTGATGCTTTATTACATTGCTTTTTTTTACAACGACCTCATAGACTTTCCAAATTGGAATCATATATCATTAACTATCCAATGAATTACTAAGATTTGTTTTTCGCTAGAATCCTCTATATTCATGGGTTCCGTCGTTCCCATCGCTTCTTGATTAATCATTAGGTCCGAATTCTACAATGGAGCTCTTAGATGAAATTTTTAATTTCATTTTTTAATTTATTTTTGAGTCAATT
>CACVBM020001420.1:5000-10000 GCA_902728155.2 Microthlaspi erraticum | reverse complement strand
GAGGCGAAACATAATCAACTTGAATTCGGGACAGCTATTCGAAATCTTAGTGAAAGACTGGATTTGTTATCTCATGTTTCCTTTTCGTGAAAAAATACCAATTGAAGTGGAGGGTTTCTTCAAACAACAAGGAGCTGGGTCAACTATTCAATCAAATGATATTGAGCATGTTTCCCATCTCTTCTCGAGAAACAAGCGGGCTATTTCTTTGCAAAATTGTGCTCAATTTCATATGTGGCAATTCCACGAAGATCTCTTCATTAGTTGGGGGAAGAATCCGGACGAATCGGATTTTTTGAGGAAAATATCGAGAGAGAATTGGATTTGGTTAGACAATGTGTGGTTGGTAAACAAGGATAGATTTTTTAGCAAGGTACGAAATGTATCGTCAAATATTCAATATGATTCTACAAGATCTAGTTTCGTTCAAGTAACGGATTCTAGCCAATTGAACGGATCTTCTGATCAATTCATAGATCCTTTCGATTCCATTAGTAATGAGGATTCGGAATATCACACATTGATCAATCAAAGAGAGATTCAACAACTAAAAGAAAGATCGATTCTTTGGGATCCTTCCTTTATTCAAACGGAAGGAAGAGAGATAGAATCAGACCGATTCCCTAAATACCTTTCTGGATATTCCTCAATGCCCCGGCTATTCACGGAACGTGAGAAGCGAATGAATAATCATCTGCTTCCGGAAGAAAGAGAAGAATTTCTTGGGAATCCTACAAGAGCCATTCGTTCTTTTTTCTCTGACAGATGGTCAGAACTTCATCTGGGTTCGAATCCTACTGAGAGGTCCACTAGGGATCAGAAATTGTTGAAGAAAGAACAAGATGTTTCTTTTGTCCCTTCCAGGCGATCGGAAAATAAAGAAATAGTTAATATATTCAAGATAATTACGTATTTACAAAATACCGTCTCAATTCATCCTATTTCATCAGATCTGGGATGTGATATGGTTCCGAAGGATGAACTGGATATGGACAGTTCCAATAAGATTTCATTCTTGAACAAAAATCAATTTTTTGATTTATTTGATCTATTCCATGAACGGAAGAGGGGGGGGTACACGTTACGCCACGATTTTGAGTCAGAAGAGAGATTTCAAGAAATGGCAGATCTATTCACTCTATCAATAACCGAGCCGGATCTGGTGTATCATAAGGGATTTGCCTTTTCTATTGATTCCTACGGGTTGGATCAAAGACAATTCTTGAAGGAGGTTTTCAACTCCAGGGATGAATCGAAAAAGAAATCTTTATTGGTTCTACCTCCTATTTTTTATGAAGAAAATGAATCTTTTTATCGAAGGATCAGAAAAAATTGGGTCCGGATCTCCTGCGGGAATTATTTGGAAGATCCAAAACAAAAAAGAGTGGTATTTGCTAGCAACAACATAATGGAGGCAGTCAATCAATATAGATTGATCCGAAATCTGATTCAAATCCAATTCCAATATAGTCCCTATGGGTACATAAGAAATGTATTGAATCGATTCTTTTTAATGAAGAGACCTGATCGCAACTTCGAATATGGAATTCAAAGGGATCTAATAGGAAATGATACTCTGAATCATAGAACTATAATGAAAGATACGATCAACCAACATTTATCGAATTTGAAAAAGAGTCAGAAGAAATGGTTCGATCCTCTTATTTTTCTTTCTCGAACCGAGAGATCCATAAATCGGGATCCTAATGCATATAGATACAAATGGTCCAATGGGAGCAAGAATTTCCAGGAGCATTTGGAACATTTCGTTTCTGAGCGGAAGAGCCGTTTTCAAGTAGTGTTCGATCGATTATGTATTAATCAATATTCGATTGATTGGTCTGAGGTTATTGATAAAAAAGATTTGTCTAAGTCACTTCGTTTCTTTTTGTCCAAGTTACTTCTTTTTTTGTCCAAGTTACTTCTCTTTTTGTCTAACTCACTTCCTTTTTTCTTTGTGAGTTTCGAGAATATCCCCATTCATAGGTCTGAGATCCACATCTATGAATTGAAAGGTCCGAACGATCAACTATGCAATCAGTTGTTAGAATCAATAGGTCTTCAAATCGTTCATTTGAAAAAATTGAAACCCTTTTTATTGGATGATCATAATACTTCTCAAAAATCGAAATTCTTGATCAATGGAGGAACAATATCACCATTTTTGTTCAATAAGATACCAAAGTGGATGATTGACTCATTCCATACTAGAAAGAATCGCAGGAAATCTTTTGATAACACGGATTCCTATTTCTCAATCGTATCCCACGATCAAGACAATTGGCTGAATCCCGTGAAACCATTTCAGAGAAGTTCATTGATATCTTCTTTTTCTAAAGCAAATCGACTTCGATTCTTGAATAATCCACATCACTTCTGCTTCTATTGTAACAAAAGATTCCCTTTTTATGTGGAAAAGGCCCGTCTCAATAATTCTGATTTTACGTATGGACAATTCCTCACTATCCTGTTCATTCACAACAAAATATTTTCTTCGTGCGGTGGTAAAAAAAAACATGCTTTTTTGGAGAGAGATAGTATTTCACCTTCGTCAATCGAGTCACAGGTATCTAACATATTCATATCTAACGATTTTCCACAAAGTGGTGACGAAAGGTATAACTTGTACAAATCTTTCCATTTTCCAATTCGATCCGATCCATTAGTTCGTAGAGCTATTTACTCGATTGCAGACATTTCTGGAACACCTCTAATAGAGGGACAAAGAGTCAATTTTGAAAGAACGTATTGTCAAATTCTTTCAGATATGAATCTATCCGATTCAGAAGAGAAGAGCTTGCATCAGTATCTCAATTTCAATTCAAACCTGGGTTTGATTCACACTCCATGTTCTGAGAAATATTTACAGAGGAAAAAACGGAGTCTTTGCCTAAAAAAATGCGTTGACAAAGGGCAGATGGATAGAACCTTTGAACGAGATAGTGCTTTTTCAACTCTCTCAAAATGGAATCTATTCCAAACATATATGCCATGGTTCTTTACTTCGACAGGGTACAAATATCTAAATTTGATATTTTTAGATACCTTTTCAGACCTATTGCGGATACTAAGTAGCAGTCAAAAATTTGTATCCATTTTTCATGATATTATGCATGGATTAGATATATCGGGGCGAATTCTTCAGAAAAAATTGTGTCTTCCACAAAGGAATCTGATAAGTGAGATTGCGAGTAAGTCTTTACATAATCTTCTTCTGTCCGAAGAAATGATTCATCTAAATAATGAGTCATCATTGATATCGACACATCTGAGATCGCCGAATGTTCGTGAGGTCCTCTATTCAATCCTTTTCCTTCTTCTTGTTGCTGGATATATCGTTCGTACACATCTTCTCTTTGTTTCCCGAGCCTATAGTGAGTTACAGACAGAGTTCGAAAAGATCAAATCTTTGATGATTCCATCATACATGATTGAGTTGCGAAAACTTCTGGATAGGTATCCTACATCTGAACTGAATTCTTTCTGGTTAAAGAATCTTTTTCTAGTTGCTCTGGAACAATTAGGAGATTGTCTAGAAGAAATACGGGGTTCTGGCGGCAACATGCTATGGGGTGGTGATCCCGCTTATGGGGTCAAATCAATACGTTCTAAGAAGAAAGATTTGAAAATCAATTTCATCGATATCATCGATCTCATAAGTATCATACCAAATCCCATCAATCGAATCACTTTTTCGAGAAATACGAGACATCTAAGTCATACAAGTAAAGAGATCTATTCATTGATAAGAAAAAGAAAAAACGTGAGCGGTGATTGGATTGATGATAAAATAGAATCCTGGGTCGCGAACAGTGATTCGATTGATGATAAAGAAAGAGAATTCTTGGTTCAGTTCTCCACCTTAAGGGCAGAAAAAAGGATTGATCAAATTCTATTGAGTCTGACTCATAGTGATCATTTATCAAAGAATGACTCTGGTTATCAAATGATTGAACAACCGGGAACAATTTACTTACGATACTTAGTTGACATTCATAAAAAGTATCTAATGAATTATGAGTTCAATACATCCTGTTTAGCAGAAAGACGGATATTCCTTGCTCATTATCAGACAATCACTTATTCACAAACTTCGTGTGGGGCTAATAGTTTGCATTTCCCGTCTCATGGAAAACCCTTTTCGCTCCGCTTAGCCCTATCCCCCTCTAGGAGTATTTTAGTGATAGGTTCTATAGGAACCGGACGATCCTATTTGGTCAAATACCTAGCGACAAACTCCTATGTTCCTTTCATTACAGTATTTCTGAACAAGTTCCTGGATAACAAGCCGAAAGGTTTTTTTATTGATGATATCGATATTGATGATAGTGACGATATTGATGCTAGTAACGATATTGATCGTGAACTTGATACGGAGCTGGAGCTTCTAACTATGATGAATGCGCTAACTATGGATATGATGTCGGAAATAGACCGATTTTATATCACCCTTCAATTCGAATTAGCAAAAGCAATGTCTCCTTGCATAATATGGATTCCAAACATTCATGATCTTGATGTGAATGAGTCGAATTACTTAGCCCTCGGTCTATTGGTGAACTCTCTCTCCAGGGATTGTGAAAGATGTTCCACGAGAAATATTCTTGTTATTGCTTCGACTCATATTCCCCAAAAAGTGGATCCCGCTCTAATAGCCCCGAATAAATTAAATACATGCATTAAAATAAGAAGGCTTCTTATTCCACAACAACGAAAGCACTTTTTCACTCTTTCCTATACTAGGGGATTTCACTTGGAAAAGAAAATGTTCCATACTAATGGATTCGAGTCCATAACCATGGGTTCCAGTGCACGAGATCTTGTAGCACTTACCAATGAGGCCCTATCAATTAGTATTACACAGAAGAAATCAATTATAGACACTAATACAATTAGATCTGCTCTTCATAGACAAACTTGGGATTTGCGATCCCAGGTAAGATCGGTTCAGGATCATGGGATCCTTTTCTATCAGATAGGAAGGGCTGTTGCACAAAATG
>CACVBM020001419.1:0-48506 GCA_902728155.2 Microthlaspi erraticum | reverse complement strand
GATCCGGCCGATCGTCCCGCACGACCGTCCCAACGCCGCGGTCGACCCGAAGCCCTTTTGAAGCCCAAACTTATGTTTTCAAGCCCGGCTTAACCCTAAGCCGCCTCTAGAAAGACCTAGCACTATATATATGGATTTTTAGCCTCTTGAGAAAGAGAGCCGCCCTGTATTTCGATTTCCTACTCTAAGTTTTATTGCAATCATGTTTTCTTCATCTCTATGTGTGTTTGCTTTGATCATGTCTGAGTAATCCACTAGTTAGGTTGCTAGGGTTACTATTCAATGAGTTGCTTGCATGATCTTTGATTTCAATGATTAGCTAGGGATTATATTAGAGTCTTTGTCTCGTCTTGTGCACTTAACTAATGCTGATTGCTTTACCGCGCATCTAGTAATCCGATCTTAGGTTGATTTGAGCCTCGACAGTGCTGTATCATTCGCCGGACATATTCTTTGACAAGCTAGGTTTCTTAGACTGCGAAAGTTGATCTATCTATATCTAGTGAACTGTATCAGAACCTATTCATTCTAATGCTTGATCTAATCACCTAGGGACATACCAAAAGTTTAGCGACTAGGTAGATTAGCAAAGGAGCCGGAGCCTCGAAAGTGGAATGGTTTTATATTCGTGATCTGTGTTCTAGATGGTTCTTAATATCCCAATATCCCTAATCAATTAATCTATCATTGTTTCATTGATCATTGCTTGCTTCTCTGCGATAGCCCCTATGACCTAGCGCTTTTCCTTTATTGCTTTACAACCTCGTTATACTTGCTAGTTCGGTTCACCATTACAACCTCAATCATACTTTTGTTTTAGCTTGATCCAAAATCCATAGTTACAAAGTGTACTCAATAGCCAGTCCTTGTGTTCGATACCCATACTTCCGCGATCTGTGCACTTGCAGAGGTCTAGGAGTTTGGTAAAACCTGACTCCGCATCAAGTTTTTGGCGCCGTTGCCGGGGACTGCAGCAGTACCTTTGGAACTCGACTAGGATCTAGTCTAGAACCTTTTCCTGTTTTACTTTTCTTTTGCTTTTGAATTTTCAGTTTTTGATTTCCTTTTCTTTGATTTTTACTTTTGTTTTTGTTTTTCCCTTTTAGTTTAACTTGTTTCCAAGACTCTTTTCAGGTGCATGACTAGGAGGTCCAACAAGGACAACCTAGTTGAACATCCAGAGATAGACAAGCTTGAGAAGCAACTTAGGAAGCAGAAAGCCCAAGAGATGGCCGACGAAGCAGCTCGCGCTCACGCCGCTGAAGTGGCGCGCGCTCAAGAAGAAGGAAGAGATCCACCTCCTCCTCCTCCTAATCCACAAGACCTGCTGGAGATGTGAATGCACAACCTCAAGCTGGAGCACCAAACAATCGGAGACTATGACTCTGCCGATGCTTTCTTCATGGATAGAAACCCTATCCATCCACCACTTCCTGCAAGGAATGACTATGAGATCAAGCCTCAGATCATAGCATTGGTTAGACAGAACCAATTCAATGGACTTCCAGCTGAGCACCCTCTTGATCACATAGAAAACTTTGAAGAAATTTGCAGCACTACAAGATCCAATGGAGTCTCTGCTGACTACCTTGAAGTGCAAGCTCTTTTCATTCTCTCTTGGCGACAAAGCTTCAAGATGGTTGAAGTCTCTGCCAGCTCACTCCATCACCACTTGGGATGAGTACAAGGCTGCATTCATCAACCACTTCTACACCAAACAGAGATCAATTTCTGTGAGGAACAAGATCTCCACTTTCGCCAAGCCAACAATGAATCTTTCTATGAGGCGCTAGATCGATTCAAGGAGTACATTAGGGACTGCCCTAATCATGGTTTCAATGAGGGAAACCTATGGAACATCTTCTATCGTGGCATAGACCACAAGTACAAGCTTTCATTGGACACTGCAAGCAATGGAAACTTCATGACCAAGACTGTTGATGAAGCTAAGGTTCTTATTGAGAATCTTGCAGCTAGTGATTGTAACAACTGTCCTGATTATGACCGCTCAAGCCGCACCACTACTAGCTCCCCTGATTCTTTTCAAATGACTGAACTCAAGAACATGATGGCTCAAGTTCTTAAGGGACAGCTCAAGCATATCAATGCAATAGAAGGGATGAGTGATGCTAATGAAGATTCATCAAGAGAATGCATGGGAGATTTCTCTAATGAAGCCAATGAAGAAGATGTGAACTACATTGGAAACTATGGGAACAAGGGATACAATCCAAGCTATCGCCCAAACCCCAACATGTCTTATAGAAACCCCAATGTGGAGAATCCTCAAGACCAAGTGTATCCTCCAAGGTATCCACAACAACAAAGACCTCCTTACCAATCTCAAGGAAGTCAATTTCAGCCAAGGCAAGGATATGAGCAGAGATCATCATATCCGCCCAAGGAGCCATATGCTTCTTCACCAAATCAAGCTCCTCCAAACCAACAAGGTGGGAGATTTGAAGGAATCCTCCAACAGATCATGGATGGCCAGAAGAGAAACATAAAGAGATGTATGAGAAGATGGACACTTTGTTCAGCAATCTCAACACCAAGTATGATGCTGTTGCCACTCATGTGAAGAAACTAGAGACTCAAGTCACTCAAACTATGGAAGCTGTTAAGAGACAGGAAGCTGAATCCAAGAAGTCCTTTTGCAACTCAGCCGCCATAGAAGAAAGATTTGAAGACCAAGTTCCAGAATGGATGCTTTCAAAACCTACTGTTGATTGCATGATTTGGCCTGAAGAGAATTACCCAGAGAGAGAGTCCAATCGAGCTAGAAAGAGAAGACTCTTCCCAAAGATTATCCCCAAGACAGATAACTCAGGAAAGTTTGTTGTGCCTTGTATCATCAAAGGTAACATTCTTGAGCAATCTTTGTGTGACACAGGAGCCAATGTGAACATCATGTCTAAGAGGATAGCTGACAAGATAGGCCTCACCAAGATAGAGCCATCATCCATCTCCATCAACTATGCTGATTCATTCTCACAAACCCCTATGGCTTTGTGCCTAATGTGATGGTGCAGATTGGAAATTGCTCTATCCCTACTGATTTCCAGATTGTGGAAATGAGAGAGAGTAGCCATAGACCTCTCATATTTGGAACCCCTTTCCTGTCTACTGTGGGTGCCATATTTGATTTCCCCAATCAAAGAATCTCTTTCAACAAGGTGAACAAGGGTATGTTCTTCCCTATGTGTTCAACAAAGAACTCTTTTGTTGACATGGTCCAAGAGGAGAAAGCTACTTTGAAGCCACCCCAAGAAGGAGAAACTGAAGAAACAATCAAGGAAGATCCCATTCCTAAGCCCAAGCAGCTTGCCAAACAAGCAAGGAGTAAGACTAAGGCCCCTACACCAAAACCGCCCAAGGGATCAACCAAGATTGAAGATGAGGCCAAGCCAAGAAGGAAGGTTAGAAAACCTAGGTCTGGCCGCAACATGAAGCTTCTATTCCCAAAGGAGCTTATTGATGAGAATCTAGAAGGATTCAAGGAGAAAGTGACAAGAACTCTAAAGCTTTTTCCTAAGGCAGTAGTGCCAAGGGACATTCATGGAGAGATTGTCTATCCAGCTGTGAATCACCCACCAGATACTCATTGCAAGGAGAAAAGACTTGGAGGATCAAGGATGCCTCTTGTCTCCATCTTCTCCTGAGCGCCAAGCCTTACAGTCAAGCTAAAGACTTAAAACAAGCGCTGCATGGGAGGCAACCCATGAGGTACTTTTACTTTTCTTTCTTTAAATTTCTTAGTTTTTGTTTTGCTTTTGTGTTTTCTTTGTTTTAAGATAGGATAGAAGGAGAAAAAGGTGTGAAAACACAATCCGCGCCAAACATTGGCCGCGGACGCGCAAAGAGAATTTTGGCCGAGCAATCTCCAACCGGGCCGACCGTCACGGTCGAGCCGGGAAGGAATGGCCGTGCTCGGCCGGATTGATCTATCGCGACAAAAACCGTTCGCGCACGCACGAACCGGGAAAGAAGGCCGCGATCGGCCGAAATTTTGTATCGGAACGGACCGACCGTGCCGGTCGATCCGGGAAACAAACGATCGGCCTCGGCCGAAATCTCTCGGCCACGAAAATTTGGCCGACCAAATCGCTCGACCGCGACAAAATCCATCGGCCAAAACTTTTCTCGGCCAAGGTACACAATGGCAAAGACAAAAGGAAATGAGAGTATGAAGAAGAAGAAGAACCCATTCATGGAACCACCAAAGAAACAAATCAAGCTAGGGAGTAGTAGCTCCAATGCAAGAGCAGCAATACCAACTTCACCACATTCCATTGATGCAATCAAGAACATGTGGAGAGTCCCAAGAGGAGAAGATGATTGGGCACTTGTAACCTTTGTTGGAGAACAAAATCAAGACCCAAGAAAGTGTAAGAAGGCAATGGAGAAGGTGAACATCGAGCCATGTGTGAAGATGGACACCCAAACCCTTGATCTTCTCAAGATAAGAGATGATGTCACATGGTACATAAGGAAGCTAGGCTTGAGCAAGCTCTTCAAGCTAGAATGTAGTGAGTACTCACAACTCACCAAGGAGTTCCTCTCCACAGTAGCTCTTGCCTTTCCCAACCACAATGGAGACCAACCAGCTGGTGATGGACTCCTACTCTTCAAGATAGGCGATGCCAATGGGCGCATCTCCATCTCAGCTCTATGCCAACTCTTTGGACTTCCCAATGAGACAGCACATGACTTCAAGGAGAACTCAAAGAGGAAACAAGCTGCCTTTGCTGATTGGACACACTTTGCCAATGAACCATTCTTGCCTTCAAGGTCAAAGGTGTCTAGAATCACCCATCCAGCCATTCGCTATGTGCACCGCCTCATCTCCACCACTTTCCAATGCAAACAAGAAGCCAACAAGGTCACAACTGATGAGTTCTACATCCTCACCACACCATTCATCAAGCATGAGTACAAGGCCAACCTTGGACTTTTACTTGCCAAGACATTCATCAATGTGAGGAAGCTAGCTCAAGACTTGGAAGGCAACAAGAAGCTTTGTGTTCGTTTTGGGAGGCTTATCACGGCCATAGTACTGCATGTGGGGATTGACATTCCCAACTATGAGCCACTACCCAAGCCAACCCCTTTGGATCTCCATGCTCTTCAGCACATCCACTTCCTAAACCGTTGGACTAAAGACCCAACTCGGTTTTGCTATGAGTTTCCAATTGGTCCAGCCAACACTTCCCTTGTCTTGCTGCCACATGAGACATCCCAAGCCTACGCTCAGGAGTTGTCACTTTCCAGCCCAATGAGGAAGATTCTATGTTCCATCAAGTGAGAAACCATCATTCCCCATGCTCACCTATCGCACACTTCAGCATGCAGTCAAGACTCAACGCCGCCTCCAAGAACGCCATGTTCTCACTACTGGCATGGCGCGCACCAAGCTCTAGACCGTGTTAACAAGCTGGAGAAGATAGTGGAATGCCAATCTCGCTTCATCTCACGCCTAGTCCGCGTAGTTCGCCACATTGCACCGGAGAGACTCTTTCGCCCTTCTTCCACCGCTAGAGAGCCATATGAGATGAGTTCTCACTAGACTCAGAGTTCAGAAGGCGATGACCCCATAGATGAGGAAGAGAGTTCTTCTCACTGCCACACATAGTCATCTCAAGTGGTACTTAGTGCAATGGACACTTACAAATCTCCATTTTCTATCCCTATCTTATTTTAATGAATTTTTCTTTATTTTTCTTTTACTTTGAATATTACCTCTCACCTTAATGTGATTTGCTTTCACCGGGACGGTGCAAGTTAAGTCTGGGGGGAGTTTTATTGTGTTACTAATGCATTTTTCTTTCTTTTCTTATGTTTTATTCACTTTGTTTCATGTTTTTCAAAAAGTTTTATTGAGTCAAAAACCAGTCCGGAAGTTATGAACTTGCTTTGAGAATTGAGAGTGTTATGCTAACAATCCATGACCCTAGAGCAGAAACCAGCTAAAGGCACAAGCCTAACAGAAGCTCTTACAGTGGATCGACATGCTAGCTCAGCAAAATTTCTAAGGTAACCAAGCAATCTAGAGTTAACCTCACCCTTAATCAATCTTAATTACTCTTGTCAAGGGGGTTGGCATACATGTCGACAGTTCCTTGCTTGATTTTCAATAAGATTTGTCTAATCTTTAAAGAGTTCTCCTCTCTCTCCCATCCCAAATGGTAAGTATATTTATGAGAAAAAGCTCAAAGAGCACAAGGAAAACAAGTAAGCATGAGGAATGCATATGTCTGTACCTTCATGTCTTATGGAATACCTTAGTCAAACAAGGAACAAGCTAAAGACTTATCCTGTGGTTGAAAGAAGGGTCAATAGAAAAAATAAAATGATACCCTAGAAAAGTAGGGAGAAATTGACCTTTCAAAGTTCTGATGTGAGAAAGAGAGAGGAAAAGAACTCATTGCACTTAAAGAGGCAATCTTGGAGAGGATCAAGTGGGTAAGAACAAGTTCAATTGATCGATGTCCCCTTGATAAAGAATTCACGCTTTAAATTTATGCAAGAGGTTAGCAATAGAGAGTTTGGATTGCTGGATGAGACTAGTTGGGTTGGTATTGTTCGCTAAACTTGCAGGGTGTATGTGAAGCTAACCTTATGTTGTCTATGTTCATAGTGGAATACAGGAAAGGAACCTTTCACAGGATATTCAAAAGAGCAAGGGAGCTTCCACGTTTTCAAACCTCTTTCACGGATTTAGATTCTTTTTGCTTGAGGACAAGCAAAGATCTAAGTCTGGGGGAGTTGATATACCTCTAATTTACCCACTTTTTATACTGTTTTAGCATTGTTTTCTAATGGTTTTTGGCAGGTTTTCTATCTAAAAAGGTAGTTTTACTGTGTTTATAGTGTCTAGAGTCTAAACAGGTGAAATGATGCATTTTGGAGCAAAACCATAGGATTTGCACTTCAAGCCGCTCCATGCACAAGCACCAACTTTAAGAGGGCCCAGAAAAAGATCTACTCAATGGATTTCATCAAGACCAGTTCCCTGCGTGCTCTGATTGAGTTAACTTTCCAACGCAACTGGAACGGCCTAATTTGGATGAGTAGAAAAGGAGTTATAACCAAAAGAGTGAAGACTGTCCAGACGGCTCTATCGAGAATCAGCGCCCAACCGCGCAGTCCGGCTGGCCGAGGAACATGTTCGCGCTCGGCCAAATCATATCCGTCCGTCTGAAGTCTCGGCCAAAGTTCAAACCGACCGGCCGATCACGCAACACGACCCGGGAAACATTGTCCCGCGGTCGGCCACGCACAACGCTCACGCCACGCCGCGCACGACCAGCCGCGCGAGCCGGGAACAAGCCTCGCGGCCGCGCAACCGTTCGCGTACCACGGCCGATGCATCCGTCCGAGCCGGGAAAGAACGTCCCGCGTCCGGCCGAGAACCATCGGCCAAATCTCATCCGCCGACCACGCCGGCCGACCGTGAATCCATCCGGCCACGACCGTTCCGACTCGGCCACGACCCGATGTCCGGCCGATCGTCCCGACCGACCGTCCCAACGCCGCGGTCGACCCGAAGCCCGTTTTGAAGCCCAATTTCATATTTTCAAGCCCGGCTTAACCCTAAGCCGCCTCAAAAGACCTAGCACTATATATATAGCTTTTTAGCCTCTTGTGAAAAGAGAGCCGCCCTTGTATTTCGATTTCCTACTCTAAGTTTTATTGCAATCATGTTTTCTTCATCTCTATGTGTGTTTGCTTTGATCATGTCTGAGTAATCCACTAGTTAGGTTGCTAGGGTTACTATTCAATGAGTTGCTTGCATGATCTTTGATTTCAATGATTAGCTAGGGATTATATTAGAGTCTTTGTCTCGTCTTGTGCACTTAACTAATGCTGATTGCTTTACCGCGCATCTAGTAATCCGATCTTAGGTTGATTTGAGCCTCGACAGTGCTGTATCATTCGCCGGACATATTCTTTGACAAGCTAGGTTTCTTAGACTGCGAAAGTTGATCTACTATATCTAGTGAACTGTATCAGAACCTATTCATTCTAAAGCTTGATTTAATCACCTAGGGACATACCAAAAGTTTAGCGACTAGGTAGATTAACAAAGGAGCCGGAGCCTCGAAAGTGGAATGGTTTTATATTCGTGATCTGTGTTCTAGATGGTTCTTAATATCCCAATATCCCTAATCAATTAATCTATCATTGTTTCATTGATCATTGCTTGCTTCTCTGCGATAGCCCCTATGACCTAGCGCTTTTCCTTATTGTTTACAACCTCGTTATACTTGCTAGTTCGGTTCACCATTACAACCTCAATCATACTTTTGTTTTAGCTTGATCCAAAATCCATAGTTTCAAAGTGTACTCAATAGCCAGTCCTTGTGTTCGATACCCATAGTTTCAAAGTGTACTCAATAGCCAGTCCACGGCCGATGCATCTGTCCGAGCCGGGAAAGAACGTCCCGCGTCCGGCCGAGAAACCATAGGCCAAATCTCTATCCGCCCGACCACGCCGGCCGACCGTGAATCCATCCGGCCACGACAGTTCCAACTCGCCCACGACCCGACTGTCCGGCCGATCGTCCCGACCGACCGTCCCAACGCCGCGGTCGACCCGAAGCCCGTTTTGAAGCCCGATTTCATATTTTCAAGGCCCGGCTTAACCCTAAGCCGCCTCAAAAGACCTAGCACTATATATATAGCTTTTTAGCCTCTTGTGAAAAGAGAGCCGCCTTGTATTTCGATTTCCTACTCTAAGTTTTATTGCAATCATGTTTTCTTCATCTCTATGTGTGTTTGCTTTGATCATGTCTGAGTAATCCACTAGTTAGGTTGCTAGGGTTACTATTCAATGAGTTGCTTGCATGATCTTTGATTTCGATGATTAGCTAGGGATTATATTAGAGTCTTTGTCTCGTCTTGTGCACTTAACTAATGCTGATTGCTTTACCGCGCATCTAGTAATCCGATCTTAGGTTGATTTGAGCCTCGACAGTGCTGTATCATTCGCCGGACATATTCTTTGACAAGCTAGGTTTCTTAGACTGCGAAAGTTGATCTACTATATCTAGTGAACTGTATCAGAACCTATTCATTCTAAAGCTTGATTTAATCACCTAGGGACATACCAAAAGTTTAGCGACTAGGTAGATTAACAAAGGAGCCGGAGCCTCGAAAGTGGAATGGTTTTATATTCGTGATCTGTGTTCTAGATGGTTCTTAATATCCCAATATCCCTAATCAATTAATCTATCATTGTTTCATTGATCATTGCTTGCTTCTCTGCGATAGCCCCTATGACCTAGCGCTTTTCCTTATTGTTTACAACCTCGTTATACTTGCTAGTTCGGTTCACCATTACAACCTCAATCATACTTTTGTTTTAGCTTGATCCAAAATCCATAGTTTCAAAGTGTACTCAATAGCCAGTCCTTGTGTTCGATACCCATACTTCCGCGATCTGTGCACTTGCAGAGGTCTAGGAGTTTGGTAAAACCTGACTCCGCATCAGATACCAAACGGTTAAAACTCTCATTGAGTGCAAGCTTCCTAAGAACAGTCCAGTTAGCCCTCATGTCATTAAGATGATGGGTTATATTGATAACTTGGCAAAACTGGACTGCCCAATCAGCCAAGAGTTGGCCACTGACCTCATCCTGCAGTCATTGCCGTCAAGTTTTGATCAGTTTGTTATGAACTATAACATGAACAACATGACAAAGACTTTGACTGAGCTGCATGGGATGCTTAAATCTGCTGAACCCAACATCATGAAGGACACCCCTCACGTCCTAATGGTACAAGGGGGTAAGAAGTTTAAGAAACATGGTAAGGACAAGGGAAAGGGCAAGGCAAGCTGGGTTAAGAACCCAAGCAATTCTGAACCTACTCCTAAGACCAAACCTGGTCCTTCTGGTGAAGACAAGTGTCATTATTGTAATGATTCTGGTCATTGGAAGAGAAACTGCAAGAAATACTTGGAAGATCTGAAAAAGAAGAAGAAGACTTTTGAGACTTTCATCTTCAGATATTTATGTTATAGAAGTAAATGTTGCTACTTCCAGTTCTACTTCATGGGTATTAGATACCGGCTGTGGTGCTCATATTTGTGTTAATATGCAGGGCCTAAGCAACAGTAGAACTTTGGAGAAAGGACAAGTGGACCTGCGTGTGGGAAATGGAGCAAGAGTTGCTGCATTAGCTGTAGGAACATTTCATTTGTCTTTGCCATCAGACTTGGTTTTAGAACTTAAAAATTGCTACTATGTACTTGCTATAAGCAGAAATATTATTTCAATTTCATGTTTGGATTTGGAAGGATTTCATTTTACGATTAAAGACAAGTGTTGTTCATTTGATCGTGATAATATGTTTTATGGTAGTGGTCCATTAGAGAATGGGCTTTATGTTCTAAACCAAAGTGTGCCTGTCTATAACATTAGAACCAAAAGATTTAAGTCAAATGACTCGAATCAAACTTTTCTTTGGCATTGTCGTTTGGGCCATATAAATGAGAAGCGCATTCAAAAGCTTCATAGTGATGGACTTTTGAGCTCATTTGATTTTGAATCAATTGAAAAATGTGAGTCTTGTTTACTTGGAAAAATGACTAAGGCTCCTTTTACTGGACACAGTGAAAGGGCCAGCGACTTATTGGGCCTCATACATACAGATGTGTGTGGACCAATGAGTATAAATGCTAGAGGAAACTATCAGTACTTCATCACATTTACTGATGACTTCAGTAGATATGGCTATGTTTATCTAATGAAACATAAGTCTGAGTCTTTTGAAAAGTTCAAAGAATTTCAGAATGAAGTACAAAACCAGCTTGGTAAAACAATCAAAGCCCTTCGATCAGATTGAGGAGGAGAGTCTTTAAGCCAAGCTTTCATTGATCATCTTAAGGAGTGTGAAATTGTTTCACAACTCACTCCTCCAAGAACACCACAATGGAATGGTGTATCTGAAAGGAGAAATCGGACTTTATTAGATATGGTTCGATCTATGATGAGTCATACAGATCTTCCATTATCCTTTTGGGGATATGCTCTAGAAACGTCTGCGTTTACGATAAATAGATATCCATCAAAATCAGTTGAAAAGACACCATATGAGATATGGACTAGAAAAGTTCATAATTTGTCTTTTATGAAAATTTGGGGTTGTGAAGCTTTTGTAAAACGTTTACTCCCAGAAAATAAGCTTGGACCCAAATCTGATAAATGCTTCTTTGTTGGTTATCCAAAAGAAACCAAAGGTTATTACTTTTACAACCCTGCCGAGACCAAAGTGTTTGTTGCTGAAATGGTGTCTTCCTGGAAAAGAGAATTTCTTTCTAAGAAGAACAGTGGGAGTGAAGTACAACTCGAAGAAGTTCGAGAGACACAGGAGGCTCCGACTTCCCAGGAAGAGCCTTCAGTTAGATTTACGAGCAGTCGTAGTATCTACACCTGTGGAACCTGAAGTACGTAGGTCCGAAAGGGCTCGTCACGAACCTAATAGATATGGGGTTTGGGTGACAGACGATCATGATCTATTTCTAATAGAAAGTGATGAACCTATGTCTTTCGAGGAAGCAATGATGGGCCCTGATTCCGAAAAATGGCTAAAGGCCGCAATTCCGAAATGGATTCCATGTCAGAAAACCAAGTATGGACTTTGGTTGATTTACCTGATGGTGTTAAAGCCATTGAGTGTAAATGGGTTTTCAAGAAGAAAATTGACATGGATGGTAATATTCAGATATACAAAGCTAGATTGGTGGCAAAAGGTTATAAACAAATTCATGGTGTAGACTATGATGAAACCTATTCCCCAGTTGCAATGCTTAAATCCATTCGGATTCTCCTAGCAACTGCCGCTTATTATGATTATGAGATATGGCAGATGGACGTGAAAACAGCTTTCCTTAATGAAAACTCGAAGAGGATGTATACATGATACAACCTGAAGGTTTCACAAGTCCTGAAAATGCTGGGAAAGTATGCAAACTTCAACGTGCCATATATGGGTTGAAGCAAGCATCTCGGAGTTGGAATCTTCGTTTTGATGAAGCAATCAAAGAGTTTGATTTCATTAGAAATGAAGAAGAACCGTGCGTTTACAAGAAGACTAGTGGGAGCGCAGTTGCATTTTTGTATTGTATGTAGATGACATACTTCTCATTGGGAATGATGTTCCTTTGCTTAAGTCTGTAAAGGCTTGGCTGGGAAGTTGTTTCTCAATGAAAGACATGGGAGAAGCTGCTTATATTCTTGGAATAAGAATCTATAGAGATAGATTACATAAGCTTATTGGACTTTGTCAAGACACTTTTATAGATAAGGTCTTGCACAGGTTTAGTATGCATGATTCCAAGAAAGGCTTTCTACCAATGTCTCATGGCATTTCTCTTAGCAAGACGCAGTGTCCTTCGACACATGATGAGCGAGAGCGCATGAGTAGAATCCCATATGCTTCTGCTATAGGATCTATCATGTATGCCATGCTTTGTACTCGTCCTGATATTGCATGTGCTTTAAGCATGACGAGTAGATACCAATCAGATCCAGGTGAGAGTCACTTAGTCAAAAACATTCTTAAGTATTTAAGAAACACTAAGGACAAGTTTTTAGTCTATGGAGGAAGTGATGAGCTTGTTTTGAGTAGTTACACTGATGCTAGTTTTCAGACAGACAAAGATGATTTCCGCTCACAACCTCGCCTATTCATTGATTGGATTAAAGGAGCGGCCTACTCTGTATAACCTGAGAGAGGGAATCTGGATTTATCTTTTGTCTTAATGGAGGTGATGTGAGCTGGAAGAGCTCCAAGCAAAGCACCGTGGCCGACTCAACAACTGAAGCTGAATACATTGCTGCTTCTGAAGCGGCAAAGGAGGCTGTTTGGATTAGGAAGTTCATTACTGAACTAGGTGTAATTCCTAGTTATTCTAGCCCGGTGGATCTCTATTGTGACAATAATGGAGCCATTGCTCAGGCAAAGGAACCTAGATCACACCAGAAATTCAAACACATAGAAAGGCGATATCATCTCATTCGTGATATTGTTGATAAAGGAGATGTGAAGATTAGCAGAGTCTCAACGGATGCAAATGATGTTGATCCTTTGACGAAGCCTCTTCCACGGCCTAAGCACGAGAGTCATACTACTGCTATAGGCATTAGATTTCTTAAACAACGATCTTGTTTCTAGTGGGAGCTTTTCTTTTATTATATGATATGATGTTCATGTTAACATACATTTGGTTATGTTTTAATTTTAATGAAATTTGTTTCAGAATTATTTAATTAATTTTTATTAAATATTAGTCCCAAAATAATTTATGTTATTTTATAGGTCATCAAATATCTGACTTGATCATGAAACCCTATAAGTGAAAATAATATAAATTATTGAAGTCTCTAGTCGAGGTTATTAATATGGGACATTAATAACTAAAATGACTAGTATGTGAGATGACTGATGACTAAGTTTCATGAAGTCATTAATATGTTGTATTAAAGTCAATCACATGAATATGTGTTAGTGAACACATATTGGACTGACCCGTCATGAGAATTTTACAAGATTGTTATATGAGTGTCATAAAAATTTCTCATTATAACTATAGAGTATAGTCCTTTAACCTGAGTTCATCATGATATTTTTCACATGGATTGGTGTGCTTTGACTCTGTCAAACGTTAACCGTAAAAGGTGATTATAAAGACAGTGATTGGGCACATTATGAATTGTGTGAGATACAGGGATGGAACAAGATGGGATTTGTCCCTCCTATGTAATGGGAGATTATGTCTCTGGGCCTATCGAAGATTTGATACTGAAAAATGCATGGCTGTGCTCAAACGAGGTGAATGTCAATCGTTTGTTTGATCAGTATAAATCAGAGTTCGATAAATGTGGTCTGGCTAAATAAGGATGACACCATTTCTTGCTTTATGCTAAGATCGAGATATAGTGACAAGGATTATGAGAATAGTTGATTCCAGTACAAGTGGGAGATTGTTGGGAATGTTCTGAAATCATTTGTATTTCTCTAGTTATAGTTGTAACGTCAAGGTTACAAAATCGTTTAATATTAAGTGATTATAATATCTTGCTAGAGGCCACTTATAATCTATGAGTTATGAACTCATTGCTAATATTATACGGTCCTACAGGGTCACACACCTAAGAAAATTGGATGATAATATATTGGACTTAGAATAATATACATATACATAAGATGTATATAAATTACGTTAAGTTATTATAATCTCTTACTTGAAGAGAAAGTCATGTGCATGATTATGGGCTAAGACCATTAATCCTTGATTAATTAGGGTTCGTGTATTATATAATGGTGCACTTAACTTTGATAATAAACATTCGTATTCATAGTTACGTTTGCGTTGACGGCAAACCCTAAGTCCATCTCGAGATTAGATCTCAGCGGCACTAGCATCCCGCCTTGATCCAGTTTGTGTGCGTGTGGATACCGGTGGAGGCACTACACTTGGAGTGCTTGTATAACCTTGATCTGTTTCTAATCACCGTTCCGCTGCTAAGAAGCAAGGTATATTCAAGACTCTTAGATCTAGATTTATTTCAATATTTTGCTTGAGGTCCTGGAGCTAATTTCATGAGTAGTTTTATAAAGTGTTATAAACATGTATGAATTCCAACAGAGATTTGATCTCTTTCCTTAACTCAATAAATCTCCCGCAGTGTGGCGGTTTTGATGAGACTTTTGAATCCCAGGATACAGCTGCGTGAGACTGTAGTTGCAACACTCAACTACAGAATCTACGAACTAAATATCTACGCTATACTCTTGAGACTTACGTTTAGAGAAGAAGGAAAAGATGTGAGAGAATTTTTGCTGGAGTGTTTTGATTTTCGAGTGAATAATTAATGAGAGGGGTGAGGCCCTTTATTTATAGCAGAGAGAAGACTTGCTCGCCAAGCAATATGGATTGCCTCACAAGGAAGGAATATCCTGCGGATATTCTCCTTTATGTCTCCCACTAAATGCTATTGAACATTGTTTGGAAATGTCTATATTTAAACAAGAGGAAAATGTTTCTTCTTTCCAATGTGTGACAAAATGAAGTACTCCTTCATTTAATTCACTTAACTTTCTCATTCATTTTACATGAGCCTAAGCCCATTTATTTTAACATTTGTCCACATTTTATTCAGCCTATGAAGGCTTAAAATTTGGTTCCAACATAGTGCGGCTCTCTCCACAAACTTGACTTTTACCTTAGTTACTAAAAAAACAAACTATAAAAACATACAAATAAAAGAAAACACAGAGACAAAAGTTGCCAAAACTTACTACGGAACTTGCTTTTATCAAATTTGAATACAAATTAAAATTGGTTTTTAAATTTTTTGAATACAATTAGCTTCAATTACTCGAAGGTTGATCAATGGAATTTCATCCAACGCTTTGTTCTAGCATTGCTGAAGTTTGACTATGAACCTAGTTACATATTTATTTGTATCTGTTTGTTTAACTTGTTTTGGTTTGATGCATTTGCTTTCATTAAATTGGCTTTATTTCCCTACTTAAGCAAATAAGAAAATGAACTCTGTAAACCACACACATCTCAAGTTACTTACTCAATCTTTTGTCTATTGTTAAATAATCTGAATTAATCAACATGCAACAACATGATAAGAGGTCATTTATCACATAAGTAAAATCACAGCGTTTCATGATATCCACAGACCCACAATATAGTAGAAAGAAGTTTACTTTTACAGGGGGAGGAGACAAAGATGATCTAGTAAGAAGACAACCTGTCCTAACCGAGCTATCTCTTTAGTGTTCAATGAAGACCCAAGTTCAATGATGTTAAATAATCGAGTCACCAACAAACCTCAGCAATAATTTATAGTGTGACCAATATATCTTTTGATAGGGAAATCAAATTTCTGGAAAATTGCGACGGCCCCAGATGCATAATCTCAATAACAGAATAAAACATGTTTGGGAAAGAATAGCAAACCTTCTTTGTCGAAAAGAGATGCGCAGTTAGCTTAACCGGAAAAGCTCTTGGTCACTGTGTCTGGAATGCATGTGGTTTAACTGAGGAGCATTCATGATTTTCATCCCTTTAGATATTTTGTAGATCGTGCATGTGATATGAAGCCAATCAACATCAACTCTGAAAACAAATATCATTTCGAAATGCAGAAAACATTTAGAAAACCAAACACATACACACACAAAATGATCATTAAGTTTAGTTAACGAAACCTTCTTTCATCTTCTCTAATGCAGTTAACATAGGCTTCCTCTTTGTCTTCCACAACCACTGTCAGAAAATGTCAAAACAGAAAAGTTAGAAAGCGATTAGAAAGTTGCAGGATCATGAAACAAATGATTCAGTGGAGGATATATACTAACAGTGCTAAGGCAATAAATGGCGCCTTTAATGATCAAAGAAACAACAACGAAGACAGTCTAGGCGATAATGCCAAAGACCACTCATTTGATTATACTTCGTTTTCTTCCCGTTCTCCCATTTCTATAATCAGATTCATTCACTTTCTTAATCCCAAATTCTCCAGTGGGTTTTGCAGAGTGCACTTGTTCGGTGACGAACGTTTCAAGTTTTAGAAACTCAAACAAAATGACATTCCTTGATTCTAGAACTTTAAAACTCAAACCTTTAATCTGAAAACCCATCGAGCTTTTTGTTTTTGAATTTATATCACATAATCAAACAATGAATCAGAAGAAACCAATGAGTCAAGTCACCAATATGAAACGAAGAATGCATCACGTTTCCCGGCTGGAAATGACTTTATGGAGCTTCACTAACATATTTCCAAAGGAAGATCACAAAAAACGAAAGAGCCAAACCCAAGGATGGCCAAGAAACCTCTTCCTGGAGCCATATTCTTTTGTGAAAGATCTCTCTCAATCCGCTCGTTCGAATGCTCTCAAACTTCACCAGAGGCCATAAAATATGAGGTTGGTCGATGGAATTTCAATACGGGTCGAGGAATTCTTCTTAGTTTGAGCTGTGGCCCATAGCACTACTCCGGTCAACCGAAATGTCCCATCTTGGCCAAAACGCATTCCGGAGTGAACCAAGCCCTGAAATTCAAAACTCACCGACCCATATCACATGAGGAAGTATTTCATTCACCAAACCGGCCCTGAGCTTCATGACCTAAGGTCATCACTTTGTATCCATCCAATCTCCCAACAGTCCAACACCAATGATTGTGGCAAAGATCTATCACAATCACACATCCGTTTGCTACAATCCCAAGGCTACTCCCACTATCGCCTTCCCTTAGGCCGCCCTTCAAGAGATTTTACCGTTGACGCATGGTACTTGATCATCTAATCCGGGATACAAGCTATTATTTGGAGTTCATTCAAATGCAGCATGGTAGAAGGTTTGGCAAGCTTATCTCAACTTATCAAAGGACCAGGACAGCCACATACCACCAATGGGTAGGTTTTTCATGAATTTAATGTCTAACCAGGTTACATCATTCTTCTCATTCACTCACACATTACTACCTCTTTCTTCCCTTAATCGGATTTGCTTTCACCGGGACGGTGAAAGTTAAGTCTGATGGGGTTGTCGGTACTAATGTGTTTGTTCATGCCTTGTCTTCATCTTATATCTTTTTTTCTCTTTTCTACCTTTTTCAAAACTTGTGTTTTATTGAGTCAAAATAAGTTAGGAAGCTGTGATCTATCTTAGGAGCTTACCTTATCACGCCAAAGCTCTTGTGATCATAAAGGCGAACATTGACACCGAACACGGCCTAACGGAACCTCTAAGGGTGGATCGACCTACTGATTTTCCAAGATTTCTAAGGTACCCGGACAATCTAAAGTTAACTCCACCACCTTAATGAACTTTAATTTTTCTTGTCAAGGGGCTTGAGACACATATGAGCCGACTCCTCATCTAGGTCTAGTTGAGACATGTCCGCAAAGAAAACAGTCAACCTCTCTCTCATCTGCAAAAGTAACTCAAAAGCTTTTAAGCACAAGGAAAACGTGTAAGCAAGAGGAATGCATACGTCTGCACCTTGTTGTCTTATGGAGACCTACTCAAACAAGGAAAAAAGAAAAAAGCCTATCCTATGTGTTCCCACAAAAGAACAGAAACAAAGGGAGAAGGACCAATAGAAAAAATAAAATGATACCCTAGAAAAGTAGGGAAAGATTGATCCTTCAAAAGAGATGAGAGAAAGAGAGAGGTTTGGAGCTGGTTGTGCTAAAAAGGACTTTCTTGGCAAACACTTGGATGGGTAAGAATCAATGCTCTGTGATCAATACTCCCTTGGTAAAGACTGCACATTTTAAATACTATAAGGAGTTAACTTTTTTTAACAACCTATAAGGAGTTAACAATAGAGAGTTTGGAATACTGAATGAGATTTGTTGGGTCCGGTATGGTTTTGCTCAAAATGAAAGCAGAGCAATGGTAGATACAAGTTCTAACGGATAAGTGAGTTTTCATGTTTTCAAAACTTCTTCACTAGTTTGGGGACAAGCAAAGATCTAAGTCTGAGGGAATTGATATACCTCTATTTTACATGCTTTTTATATGGTTTTACTATGCTTTTCATAAGGTTTTTAATGGCTTTCTGATCTAAAAAGGTATTTTTATGGATTTATAGTACTTAGAGTCTAAACAGGTCAAAAGATGCATTTTGGAGCAAAACACATGATTTGGACTTCAAGACCACTAGGAAGTAGCATCAACTTTAGAAGGGCCTTAAAAACATTCTACTCAATGGACTTCATCAAATCAGTTCAAAGCGGTGCATACATGAGTTAGCTTTGCAGCGCAACTGGAATCACTCAATTTGGCTCAGTAGATTGGGAGATATCTCTATTTCCCTGAGACATATACGAGAGAGCTTTATCGGACTGTATCAGTACATCAAACGAAAAGCAGCGGCTTGGACCTTTAAACTAAATGGATTTAAATGAAACACAACACCAAGATAGAAAGATGAGTTAGTGTTCCAATTCGTTGGAATTATGCAATTTGGGATAAGCAATGTAGAGATATCACGTTTGTACTGAAGACTGGTCCACAGCCGGCCGAACGCACTCGGCCGGACAGGAAAATTGGCTTCGCTCGGCCTTCTCCAGGACCGACCCGCACGTACGCACTGGCCAACCCGGGAGGAAATGGACCATGGTCGACCCAGATCATCACCTCAAGGCCGACCCCGACGGCCGACCACAATCATAGTACGGTTGACCCGAGCTCCGCGAATAAGAAGCCCAGTTATGCAGTTTGGACTATTCTCGGCCCGTTTCACCTCAACTGACTTGTGGAAGACCTAGGGCACTATAAATACTCTTTTTTAGCCTCTTTATAAGAGAGAGCCGCACAGGAGAATAGCCACAAGAGAGAGACGCACTAGGGAGTTTCCCTTAGAGGGATCCTCCATTGTTTTACTTCTTTCTCATTGTTTTCTTTAGGGAGAAGATCCCTTCTTTGTATCTCGACATAGAGAAGCTTTCTAAACCCTTTTCTCCTTATAATAATATGATTTCTTACTCTGATTTGTGCTTGTTTACTTGCACCATGATTGAGTAGATTTCTAGTTAGGTTATGGGTTTCAAAGAGTTCATGAATCATTAGGTTGCTAAATTCGAATTAGGGTTTATCATATAGATCTTCACCTTTTCTTAATCTCATTGTTGCCTGCTTTTCTGATCAACTAGCATCAGCTATTAGGTTTCATATACATTCCAAAAGCTTGCTATATAACCGGAACTAGTATTTGGTGAGCAACACTATATAGACTGCGACAGTTGATCTATGTGGGGTTGTGAACAATTGAGACTTGAACGAATTCATGCTTGCTTAACTGCCTAAGGACATACCAAAAGTTTAGCGATTAGGTTAGTTAACAAAGAGGTCGGAGCCACAACAGTGGAATGATCTTACATCTGTGTTTTGAGTTCTAGATGGCGCATTCAAACCCCCTAATGAATTTGATTGCATAACTTGATATTCTTGAATCTCAGGGAGCTTGCCCATTGCCTAGCCTATTTCCCACATTGAACTTACACCGTTTTACCTTGCTTTCAATTAGTTAGTTATTTTGCATACCAAAACCATAATCTATCCTCTTGTCCTAGCTAAGTTAAACTCGCATAGCTTGTAGTGCACTTATCTGCTCCTTGTGTTCGATAACCCGTTACTACACCTAACTTGTGAACTTGCAGAATCATGGATAGGAATAGGTAAAACCTGATCCCGCATCATTTCCCACTTTTTTAATACCAACAGAGTAGTCATCGAGCAGAGAGAAGAGACCGCTGCTGCACACCATACCCTGCTCTAATATATAATATATTGAAAAGAGTATGGTGGGAACTCTAAGAGTCTAAGGTATTAGGCTTCAAAGCTTCACAGTTAAATTCCTCATAATGCATTGCACAAGATGTATACCATATAATCCAGGGCTATTCACTGTGTTTGAGGAGCCATTGAGGCGATAGGGGAGAAATGTTATGTGGTAGAAAGCAAAAAACACACCTCATATTACGGACCTAAAAGTGCACTCAAAGAAGCTTAAAATTAGTCCATGTCCGAAATCCTTGAAGACCCTAACAGCTCAAAAATTATCCTATCTGACTCGACATAATCAACTTAACTATTGGAGCAGCAAAAATTAAGGATAAATCTATTTGTAGAAAAGTAAATTGGATATTTAACTACTGAATTCAAACCAAAGGTAAAAAAATTTGCTTGGCGCGGGGTTCGATCCCTAGTTTCAACAATTAGATTTTCTATATCATTTAAAAGGTTTCTCGAGTTAAAAAAACCAAAAATATCTTTGATCTCGGCCTTCCAAAGAATAATGATTGCTGCGATGATTAGTCGCAACGGCTGCTGAGGAGCGTTTGAATCAGAGACAACCAATTTTCTAAAATTAAAGCTTAAAAAACTAGACCATCTCTAATGGTTGCGTTCTTCTATAAATTGTGGTATGAAAAATTCAATTTTGAATGTTCGTACATTAATACAAAAATTTGGAATAAGTTATGTATTCTTTAGAAGCTAAATAGTTCGTGTATTTTTCGAAGAAAATCTTATATATATTGGGGGAGGAAAGAGTTTTTTCTCCATATAGAGTGTACACATCAGCCCCAAAATTATTAAATTTTATTTAAGATATTTATTTAATACATGTCTATTCATATTTTTTATATATATTCAAATTAAAAACATAAAACAAATTGAAAAATACACAAAATAATTAATTAAAAATAGTAAGTGTGTGATACTTGGAATTAAAAATTAATGAACATTGTAGTATTAATTGGAGAAAAAGTAAATATATATTTTTTTACTTGAAACAGTATATATTTAATTATTACCTTATAAATGTGTTTATCTTCTTAATTATTTGTAAGAGACTAGGTTTTTGACCCGCGCATTCTAATGAAATTTTAAATTCTTATATTTAATTTTTTGTTTTCAAACGATTCACATTTTTTTATTTTTTGCTGTGTATTTTGTTTTATAAAATTTTCTTTGTAATATACATTTTAATTATTTTCTTACCCAACCAATTTAATTATTTTATAATTAGTCATAAAAAGTAAGATACTTTTTAAAAACATACAACAGCCCTATCCTCACATTTCTTAAATTAATCCCTTAATTTACTGTTCATTAGATACTTTAAAAAAAAATTATATCCATTAAAGGTCTCATCCGGCAAGCTTTTGTACAATCCAATATTAGTCTAATATATATTTTAGTTGTTAATTTCATTTCTAATTTTATTTAT
Source organism: Microthlaspi erraticum (assembly GCA_902728155.2). Lineage (NCBI taxonomy): Eukaryota > Viridiplantae > Streptophyta > Magnoliopsida > Brassicales > Brassicaceae > Microthlaspi > Microthlaspi erraticum. The sequence goes on along the minus strand of CACVBM020001419.1, from coordinate 26,733 downwards.
TAGTTTAACTTTTCCAGCTCTGAGTTTATGATTTTTACTTAATTTATTTATTTACCTCCTCTATTCTCAAATAAGTGTCCTTTTAGAGAAAAATTTTTGCTCACAAATAAAAGTCTTTCTCACAAATCAATGCAAAAAATTATTGTATTTTTGTTTTTTTGACTATCTGAATTCTGCAGATTGATTTTCTAATTGGTTAAATTGTTTTGGGAATAATAATAAAACATGTTTTGTTTTGAAAAAAACAAAAACTACTTGATTTCTTAATCTGTGTGCACAACCCTAAAATGCCACTTATTAGAGAACAGAGGGAGTATTCTTTTATTTTAATTATTTTGCATTCAATTCCATTTAATAAATTCATCTATTTATTTTTAAATCACTTTTTTGATCGTTAAAAAGTCTCATATATTCCAATTTCTTTTCAGTATTCTGTTTAATTAATAACCATGTTTGCAATTCCCGGTTCCATTGTTTTGGTTTTTTACGGTTCGGTTTTGCTATCACACAAAATCGAACAATGTTTCTATTTGGTTAAAAATGATTTTCTATTACGTTCCCGATCTAGAAATGATTCGTTGTTTTTCTTCATTTGCCGACAACAAAATCGAACAATGTTTCTACCTTATTCTCACCAGAACATTGTTAATCTCATCATCTAGATCCCTCTTCTTTGTTTCTTATCTTGGTTATTTGACTTAATACCTCTGAGCGATTGAGACCTGGCCAGTATCAGGAACGCACCAATTTGTTATGAACCCAAACCCTAACTCTTCTTTTTATTGATAATAGATAACGATTACAATAGATATAAGATAGAAAGCACTAGATAGATAGATAGAAAGCACTCAAGATCTCATAACGATCTCATTCAAGAACTCTCAAGATCTCATAGCGATCTTGTTCGACAGACTCATGGCGTCTAGGTCGTTATTCAATTCAATATATTGCATAACTAGTAGAAAGACCAAAACCAATATATTTATACTAAAGCTATGTCAAAGACTTTCCTTTTTCTTAAGGAAGTTTTTGTAAATCTTCTTTTTCCTTTTCTCTCGACAAAGGCGGTGGTTAAGTTTGCTTGGGCCTATCAACGAGGACCTATATCGACAGAATTTTTTTTTGGCTATGATCCAATCAACAAACAATTCAAAGTGTTGCGTTCAGTTTATGGATCACGTGATACTCATTGCGTTTTGACATTGAGGAGTACTGGAAAAAGATTCGTGGAGATATATTCAATTCAATCCTCATTATTCTTGTGTTGGTGGAATACGCATAGATGGTGAAATATGCATAAATGGTCTTTTGTATTATGGAGCTCAAGTTGAAGAATCTAAATGCATCATAGTTTCCTTTGACTTTTTATCTGAGAAGTTTGGCTATATTAAGATAGATAATGAAATGTTACGCGGGACTCTGTGTAAGTGTATATGCTGACTGGTTTGAGAAGATACTAAACAGGATGTGCTACAGCTTAAGGCAGTACTTGTTGCAAGTGCTGATGCAGTGTTGATCGAGTAGATGCAGTTGACTGAAGCACTTAGCGTATCCGTCACGAAGTAGTACAGAGAGTCGTGTTCAGCAAAAGGGCTTAAGGAATCGATCTGATGGGCTGGACATTTGCTTGTAGCTGATGAGGACGAGTCTAGAAGATTCTAGAAGAGTCAAGAGCTGAGTTGGACGAAGATATTAGCAGCTATCAAGCAAGTAGGAATATTTCCTTTTCCTAGAGAAAAATAAGGAAAGAAATATTCTCTTGGAGATTTGGAGTGGTCACCAAGGGAGAAACCTTGTAGGGTTTCAAGGCGTGCCTATTGTGGATAAATAGGGCGTGGAGAGCATTGGATGTGCTTAACCCATACACAACGAAAAGATGCCTTAGCGAAAGGCTTTGGGGTCCTATGAAGATCGCAGCCGTTGAGAGGTTCTACAATCGTGGATAGATCTAGAACATGGCGGTGTTGCTCCGGTGCTGCCGGATGATAGTCAATCATGCGGGGTTGATATCTATCTTCATAGCTTATCCATCTAGAAAAGAATGGTAGGCATTGTAGTGCTGGATACCATATACAATTGTAATTGTACTCTTGTTCTAGTGGATTTGATCTGGACTAGGTCCCGGGGATGTAGGAAACGAACCTCGTTAAAAAACTCTATGTGTTATTTACATTATCCTCGTACACATGCTCATTACACACTCGAACACATGAACGTATAGACCTAGCCGCATTTTCACTCTGATCAACTACAAAGGTAGATTAGGGGTATTAGTAAGAAATCGGTGTGAAGTTGTGTTGTGGCTTCTAGAAGAAGATGCTGGAAACCATAAGTGGTGAAAACGAATAAGCGTACCGTTAAGCTTATACGACGAGAACGGGAATTATCTTTACATTGTTGGAATGACCGGTGCAGGTGAAATTGTGTTAACGCCCCATCGATTTAAACCTTTCTACATTGTCTACTACAATATCGAGAGGAAGACATTTACAAGAGTCAATATTCAAGGATATGAAGAGCTTAATAAGGTTCCAAATTCCACTCATCGCATCTTTCTAGACTATGTAGAGAATATGAAGCTTTTGTAACTGTGTGTTCAACCGCCTCAGACCTCTTTATGATATTGTTTCTCTTAAGATTTGTATCGATTTCATAATACAGTTAAGTTTTTGTTCTAAATTCCCAAAACATGATCATCTTACTTATCAATGTGCTTTGTCTTATGAAGATTTAAAAGCTCTCTCTTGTTTATTGTCTTTTAGTTTGATTAATTAGCTAGTGTTTCTATTAACTGGAGTCCTATTCGTATAGTATGATCTGCTTCTTGGCAAGTCGATCGGCAATATATATATATATATATATGCATGTTGTATATTGCTTTCCCTTTACGTAGAACGTGATCTCTGGCGTTCAAATCCTCTTCTTTTCATAATTCAAATCTCTTGTAGATGAAATTATAATACTCTTGTTCTTCAGCTGTTATATATATCTGCTATTCTTTCTCGTATGTAAAGAACCAGAAGGGTTTCGAAAGTAAAAAAATACTCAAAACCTTGTGTCAGTAGTTCTGATAGTTAAAGAAAACATCAGAAAATAGATCAGCCAGCAAGTCTAGAATTGCAGGAGATAAGTAATGAATTTGATGGTTCCAGAGATCCAGATCATCAACAACATCTTTTCATTTGAAAAAAAGAACCTTTGCTATGTAATGTGTCACCGTTTGGAGATTATCAAGACCAGCATTTGTTGTGAATGTGTACTAAGTTGGGTCATTATTCAAACTAGGTTTGAAGCCCCGCGGTTGTTTGCGATAGTTTTTCTGTTTTGTGTTAGCTTTCATGTTTTTATTATATTTTGAGTTAATCCAACCACTAGCACTAAAAAAATATGAATAATTGGTTTTTTATTTACTTTTATTAGGATGTTAACATCTCATTTTATTTCGAATTTTCTATTTCTAAAATTTTAGAATGTTATAAATATTAGGTTTGTTTAATTATATTAGACTATAAACATGCATATGCATTTGACTAAATATTAAAATTTGTAAACATAATGTAAAATCGCATTTGCACCCGCAATAAGATGTATACTTTTTTATATATCTACTTTGTTGTGGTAGCATCTGAGCCTCATGACCATTGATTAATTTATTTTATGTTAGTTTGGTAAATATAAATTATATTTTTAGAACAAACATATTACAATCCTTAAAATCTTCATGTTATTCACTGCAATTAAATTTACATATAAAAACTCGACTTCTATTTATTTTTAAAAACAAACTCTAATTCTAATTTCTCATTAGCTTTCTATTATCTTAATTAATTTATATTCAACTTTTTAACTTCTAAACATATTATAACATTTTTAAATAGGATAAATCCTTTGAATTTAAAAATAAATATATACTATTTCAAGTAAAACATTTCTTTAATTTTATATTCCAAATTTTGGATAACTTTTAACATCAAGCTATCATATACTTTATATTAATTAATTTATTTATTTGTGTATTTTTCATAGTTTTATTTAAACTTAGTTTTTTCCCATACATTTATTTTTGTGTATGTTCCGTATATTTTCTGTGGGCCACCCGTAATTGATCAATTTTTCTTGAACTTTTGTAATAACCCAATAGATATATCTTTTTTTTTTATATAGTTTTTTGACTGATAACATCAACATAATTTGTGTTTACGAAAAATAGTACGATTTTAATATATTTTAAAATAAAAAGAAGAAAAAATTAAGCAAAATATAAGTAAAATATAAGTAATGAGAGATAATTAGCTCGGTTTTTTGTCATCAACGGTTGGATCCCATAGGTTTAATTTATTTTTGTTCCTTATATTTTCTGTGAGCCACATGTACTTGTTTCTGCATACTGTGATAAAAAAATTGATCATTTTTTCTTTATGGAAATGAACTATTATAATAACCCAAAAGATATATCAATAATTTGAGTTTTTTTGTCTTTCAACTGATAACATAAAAATTATTTTTTTTTTACAAAAAAATTACGATTTTAGTGTATTTTAAAACAAAAAGAAACAAAAAATTAAGCTAAATATAAGTAATGAGCACATACCAAAGAAGGTCTAGGATCCTCTCATTGGTCTTCCAATTGTTCAGATCAGTTCATATTTGCCTCAGACGCATATAGTAGTTTAAGAGATCTATAGAAGCTGAATCCAAAAGGATTGTTGTCATGCCTAGAGATCTATAACTAAAGAAGAAGATGATTAAAGGAGATAAATGCCTAGCGTTTCAAATCCTCTATATATTAAAGAGATAAATGCCTAGCGTTTCAAATCCTCTATATATTAAAGAAGAAACATTGAAGACCATTTTTGTTGATGTGTTATTCCTACAATTTTTCTCAATCTTTTTATTTTTGATTTATTTAATTCTCTTATATTCATTGTCAAACATAACTATTTGTATCATTATCAATTTTGATTACTCTAGTTCCTCTAACCAAACATATTTAAATCTTTCTAAACTGACCAAAATAATTATTTCAAAAATCCTCTATATATTAAAGGAGGAACATTGAAGACCATTTTTGCTGATGTATCACTCCCACAATTTTTCCCAGCCTTTTTTTTTAATTATTTTATATTCATTGCCAAACATAACTATTTGTATCATTATCTATTTTGATTACTCTAATTTCTCGAACCAAACATATTTATATCTTTCTAAACTTACCAAAAATAATTATTTCAAAAATCTAATGTTAAATGTTACAGTTAAATTCGTTTTTCTTTGTACTTTAAAAATCAGTAAACATGTAAAATATTTAATTACATTATACAGATTACATATCAAATTAAAGACATTATATTAAAATTTATATGATAATGCATATGATTTATTTGTTATTGAACTAAAAAATAAAACTGTTTATTTGAAATTATTTAATATGTGAAACACATTTTTATTCAAATTTAAATATACATAAACAAATTTTGGATTTCATATATTAATTCTTGCTATGTTGATTTTTGAACTTAATCTATAAATTATTGTTTATAATTATATTACGAGTGAACCACATTACTTACAAAACAATATCAGAATATACACAAGTAAATTTCAGGTTCTCCATCAAATAATTAAAATATTTTTTTTTTAACTAAAACTGTATTGATTTAATTTTACTTTCTTATCATTTCATCTTGTGTATGATGCGGGCATTATTCTAGTAAGAAATAATATCGATATTTCAGAACATAGCAAAGCCAAATTCTCAGTAGGGTTTCACATTCAATTTTCTATTATGTGTATAGCCAGTTAAAAATCATGGTTCAAATTATGGGTTTAAGTTCATTTATTTGGAAGATCTCAAACATTTCTTCCAAAGGACGAGGCTATGAAGACTCTAAAACTCTTCAGAAGAAGATATGACGATAATGAGAACATCACAATCAACTGTTTTATTTCTACAAGAATGGATGGTATATATTCATGATAGCATTGAACATTCAATGATAGCCTATACACCATGCCATAAATCTCTCCTTGAAGATTTCAAATGTGCTTCCTCGCCACAAGCAAGGAGGGATCTTTGGCGTGGAAGGATATTCTCGAGCAACTGGAAACACTGGAGTCTGCATCGCGACTTCTGGACCGGGAGCTACAAACTTTGTTACTGGTTTACAGGATGCCATACTCGACAGCGTGGTAATTGTTGCTATAACCGGCCAAGTCCCACTGAAATTGATTGGGACCGAATGTTTTCAGGAAACTCCCGTCATTGACATAACAAAACAGATTACAAAGCATAACTATAGGGTCAGCGACGTGTAAGATATTGCAAGAGTCGTACAAGAAGCCTTCTACTTAGCTCGGTTTTTCGTCTTCAACGGTTGGATCTCATACATTTATTTTTGCTCTTGTTTCATATATTTTCTGTATGGCCACCCGCACTTGTTTCTGCATACTATGATAAAAACAAGTTGATCAATTTTTCTCTATGGAAGAACTTTTGTAATAACTCAATACATAATTCAATTATTTAAATTTTTGGTCTTCAATTGATAACATCAATATAAGTTATGTTTTACAAAATTTATGATGATTATTATATTTTTTAAACGAAAAAAAAAAACAAAATTAAGCAAAATATAAGCAAAAAGGATGGAATTTCAGGCAAAATGTGGGAGGACAGAAGATCAATCTGGAAACGTAAGGATTCAGCAAGTAACTCAAAACTCAGGATTAAGGAGCTCCAGCAAACTCTGGATCTAGAATCATCGAAATTGCATCTGGATGCCCAGAAAATCAACAACAACGACTCATCCACTTGAATCGTCTTCCTTCTTTGCCTCCAAAATGTTCTACACACTTTTTTGATAACAGAGTACAAGTTTCTATTATTGGATCGGTTCATCAAGAAATAGATTTTATTTACATTCGAAAAAGAACAAAAAAGAAAGTCCTCAGTTTTTTCTTTTTTTTTTTTGGTACGAATCTTAAGAAAGTCCTCAGCTTTGAATAGTCCAAAATTTTTATAATCAAACGGAAGACATTTTACAGAGTCGGCTAGGTGTTGGCCGGAAATTCAACCACCGGAGATTCATCCGCCGGATCGGAGGCGTCAAAGCCCTCCGCAACACTTCTCTGCTTCCATCACTCGCTCCTCTCCTCTTAAGCTTCTCATCGCTTGGCACCATAAACCCGTGACGTAGGCACTTGGCAGAACCAGGCCGTCCGGAGCACGTGCAAGCAGCTCGAACTCTCAAACCCGACCCGTGACTCCTCCGTCTGACCCGGTTCGTATCGGATCTTTGACGCATCTCTACACCTTCTCCTGATGGGATCCTTCTTACAACCTGCATATTTGGTTGATGCTCTCTCTTACTTGAGAATTTTTCTTGTGTGTGAGTGAATGAGTTTTCTTCTTTCTTTATATATTGTGTGGAATTGGAAGAAGAGAAGTGAACAACCATTGACGTGTTAACATATTTTCTGTAGTGGAGAGGTTGGTCTTGTTTTCAAATACTGAATGCTATGGATGATTTGTCAAAGTTTGAGTGTTTGACCAAATCCAACTCACCCACACAGGTCAACGCCGAATCTTTTGAAGAACAAAATGTGAGAAAATTTTATGCTAAAGAAGCATGCTTTTTGCCGAACTAGGGTATGAAGGGGTTGTTTGCAATTTTTTTTTGTTTAATGTTTTTATTATTAGTTTAGTTGAATTATGGTGGTTTTGTGTTAACCTTTATTGGTTATTTTTGAGTTAATCCAACCGATCCTATGAAAGATATTCAATATGGTGTATTGGTGTTTTATTAAGGTGTTAGTTCTATATTTCATCTCAGCCTTTTTTTGCTAAAAATTCAACATCTTTAAATAGTTCACTTGTTCAGTTTCATTAAACTATAAGTTAGTATTTGACTCGAAGAAATAATTTTTACACATGGTGAAGAATCACATTTTGACTCGAAATATGGTAAAAGACATATTTGCTTTTTTTTGGATAACATTTGAGCATGATGACCATTGATTCTTTTATACAATTTAAACTTTGTAAATTTAAATTGATTTTTTAAACAGACATATCATAATCCTTAGAATTTTCTAGCTCTTGTTTCCAATTTCACATTAGATTCTCCATAATAATTTATCTCAGTTTATGATGGTTTATAAACATTAAAATCATCGATGGTAACCATAGACGGAAAACTTGAGACGGCTGTAGTAACATGTGAAAGCATAAGGAGCCTCCAGAGTGCAGCTTGAACGTTTCATTATCACTAAAATCCTCCAATGGGTGAATAACAATACATCCTGCTTTAAATCGATATCTCTCATCAATCACGATAATTGGGTCCTCAAGAGCATGTTAGTGAACACCAATCTTCAAACAGAGTACATGTGTTCACCAAGAACCAGGCAGCCGATTCAAGCATATTGAGTAATCCTGTGTTGCTGAGAGAATGAATGATGCCATCCCCACTGCACACTGAATCTCTTGCAAGAAGGAGAAAATCACCATCCCTGATAAGAGTGATGTCGTCAATTTCAGCTCCTTCTCTCGTACGTACTTTACTTGGGACGAAACCCATCTTGGATAGACAAAGACGCAATGTTTGCAAACTATTAACTAAATTATATTCTATATTTTATAACTCGTAAACACATTATAATATTCTTAAGAAAATAAATTCTCTATATAAATTTTACCTTTCGAGTAATCTATACTATATAAAAGTTGAGGTTATAAGCTTCTGAGAGCGTCCACATCAGCTTTTAAGAAACCAATTAAATTTCGCCAAATCAGCATTTTAATTTTAAAATCGAAAATTAAATAATCTTTTGAGAAAAATTACATTATTGATTAAAGAATGGAAATTGTACTATTTTGAATTTTGATACTTACATTACGACACCAGTTAATACCTTAACATTATTTTAAAGAATGGAAATTGTACTATATAAACCAGTTAATTAAATAAAAGAGAGTTAAACTAACAAAAGAACATATTATTGGAAAAGTTAAACTAACTAATTAAAACAAAAAGGAAATTATCAATTTAGCTTTTCAATGTTTGGCATTGGCTATAAATAGTCCTCTAAACTTTAGAATACACAAGAGTTCTAAAGACAACCATATTCTTCAGAGAGAGAGAGTTTATTAAAATAGCTATGTCTTTTCCAGCTCTTCTGTTTCTGATCAGTTACGGCGTCCTTTTGTTTTCGATGAACTCACTAAGGATTTTGTAAGAAAGAGCTGCTTGCTAGAGTCATCCACTTCTGGGAGGCAAGGAACCCTAAAAAAGGAGGTCTGCTTATGGGATATGAACTGCTTCTAATCGATCAAAAGGTAACGACACCAACATTATTTACCAATTACCAATAGAAAGTTAAATCATCATCAGCTTATAATACTCTTTTCTACCATAATTTAATACAGGGAACTACAATCCAAGCATTCATACCAGCTTATCGACTAGAAGACTATGAGGAAAAATTAAAGCTGGTGAAGTTTACAAGTTTAATAGCTTTTTGGTCATCAGAACTATTAATCCTAGGTGAAGACATGCTTCACAGAAAACGCAAGACTTTCAACTTTCCAAGCCTACGTATAAATGAAAATCAGCTAAAGCAATACACTTTGATGGAGATAGAGAAACTTATGAACCAGCATGGACGATCAATAGCTGAGTTCAAAGACATGCCGTGCTATAATAGATAGACTAGATCTAATGTTCGATTAAAAGACTATTATCTAATGCTTATCCTTTTACTTTTTATCTAAAGACTATTATCTAATGTTGCTAAGTACTTGGTGGAACAGAGAGAAAGTTTACCAACCTTGACAATCTCTGGCTGTGATTCAAACTTTTGTTTCAAGAAATACTCCACAGCTTTCACATCATCATATGCTACTCTCTCGACCTTATTAACTTCCAACGTATCATCAATGCTAAACACAGCGAATATGAATTGCAAGTAGACATCACCATCTTTTGAAAAGCATGGAACTTCGGTGACTTGAGGGACTTTTGAAAGATACAGAGGCAATTTAATCTACCAAATATATAAAAAAAAAACAAGAGCATTAGACAACTAAAGAACTCGCAAATACTTAGTCAACACAAAAATGAAAAGAACAAAATCATAAATTAGATAATAAACATTCACTTGGGTGAGAAACAAGTACCCGACAAGTACTCGGAAATTGATAAAAGAAAACTCGCTCATGGAAGAGGCAAAGTCATTAGCTTTACCCCAATAACGTCCATCGAAAGGCGACAATTTTGAAAAATTAGACATCTCTGAGTCTCTGGAACTTGGCGGAGCAGTTGGCATCACCTAGAGTTATAGATTTATCACAAATTTGGATCGGAAGAAATAGATTAAACGCTAAACACATAATCTCAACATCAACAAAACTGGCTTCAAAATAAGGAAAATTCAAACCTTTCACGAAGTGATTAGCTTGAGAGAATCAGTAGAAGAAACAGAGAAATAAAGTCTCGGAAGAGGGATTAAAGCAGAAACTGTTCACTCAATCATTTAGTTCGGACAGAACGTGATTGAAGCTTCAGATTTGCAGCGATAATGACGGTTAAGGAGTGTGAAGAATGGATTCTACAGCTTGAGGGCTCCTTGGGAGAAGTACATAGAGAGGTCTCAGAAATCAAGGCTGGTTGTGAGAGCATGTCATCACGGCTTGGAGCGTTGGAGTCACAGATGACATCGTTTGCTCAAATCCTTTCACGCATCGAAGCTAATACTTCTTCAGGACAGGGACAAACGAGCGGCAATAAATCATCATCGCTTGATTCACCTGAGGTAAATCATCCTCTTCTTGACTTGGAAGCTAAATCGATGGCTTGTCAAGGAATCTCGGGTGCTTTAGCAAATCGTGAGAGTATGCTAAGGAAGATTGATATGCTTGTGTTTGATGGCCGATTACCGTACGGTTGGATTGCTCGTGTCGAGAGGTTCTTTCGGTTGGGACAATATTCAGAGGAAGACAAGCTTGGATTGGTTTCTCTTTGCTTAGATGGGGCTGTTTTAAATTGGTTCAATGGAGAAGTTGCTCACGCACTCTTCCATAACTGGGATCAATTTAAGCAAAGACTCTTACTGAGATTTACTCCAGCCATTGAGGACGAGCCCAGAAAACGTTTATTGTGCTTAAAGAAAACAGGAGATATCTCTGAGTATATCAATGAGTTTGAGGAATTATCTACTCAAGTAACTGGTCTCACTGAAGCAACATTGACAAACGCCTTCTATAATGGCTTGAAACCAGAGATGAAAGAAGTTATCAAGCTCAAAGACCCTCACGGGTTAACCAATCACAAGGCAGCTGTAATGAAGATGCAAACTTCTGTGTTTTGTCAGGTAATGGGAGAGCCTAAATCGCATACCAATTTTCAAACTTTCAAGTCTACTACAAGTTTTCAGCCACAGAAATCTTTTCCAAGTCACAACAACCGTGCTGGTACTATGCTGGAAGTCAATACAGGAGGTTCTAAACCACTGGATACTGGCCAGAATAGCTCACACATTCCGTTACGTCCACGGCAACAACACTGATGCAGAACTTGATGATATGAGGAGAAACAATATTTGTTTCAAGTGTAAAGGACCATTCTATAAGGGTCACCCTTGTTCAAAAAGAGAGCTCCAAGTGCTTACTGTTATTAATGGTCTTGCAATGGAGGTTTTGGATCAAGAGACAAATGGAAGCGCAGACGAGAAGCATGAACTAATTGGAGATTTGATGGAGTTTTCATCTCATTACGCTTGAGGACAAGTTGGGTCTTCGGAAGGGGGGTATTGATAGAGGCCCAAGCAAACTTAACAACCGCCTTTGTCGAGAGAAAAGGAAAAAGAAGATTTACAAAAATTTCCTTAAGAAAAAGGAAAGTCTTTTACATAGCTTTAGTATAAATATATTGGTTTTGGTATTTCTACTAGTTATGCAATATATTGAATTGAATAACGACCTAGACGCCATGAGTCTGTCGAACAAGATCGCTATGAGATCTTGAGAGTGCTTGAATGAGATCGTTATGAGATCTTGAGTGCTTTCTATCTATCTATCTAGTGCTTTCTATCTTATATCTATTGTAATCGTTATCTATTATCAATAAGAAGAAGAGTTAGGGTTTGGGTTCATAACACTCGTCTTCACTTCGGGTAAGGTTATGGACTCTCCGGTGACGGGGTTACACACCAGTGCGTCTCCACGAAGAAGTAATAATCCATAGAGAGGTGGTGTGATGCGAGATGGAAATGTTTTGGGAAAACGCTTGTAACGGGTGGCTAAAAGAGTGGAGTTCTCAGCTGGATTTTGAGGTTGAGGTGAAGAGAAGAATAATAACTCTTTACCAACTTGGATGGCGAACAAGAGCCTTGGACGAGCTAAAGACTTGGTGAGGAACAGCTCAGTGAAACCAGGAAGGCTAGGTATAGATGCCCAGAGTTTAGATACACAACGAAACCTAGCTATTGACTTTCCAAGGAGTCGAAAGAATATATCTATAAGGATATCAGATGGGATTGTGTCTGAGTATTCTCGTACTGAGTTCGAAGATTTCGGGGTCAATAATAGATCATGCTGCTCCAGATTTTCCATGGCAGCAGTTTGAAACCCTAGAGTCACTTTCAAACCTAGATATCGACTTCGACGGTTTGCTTCTTCTTTTCTCAGATTTTAAACTGACTTATTGGATACTGAATTTTAATGGATTTGGATTTGGATTTGGATTTGGTTGTAGTTTGTTGGGTTTTAATTGATTATCACATCCATAATGGATTTTAACATATTACTAGTAGAGGACCCGCGCAAACGCGCGGTGTGACGCTGCGGTTTTGTGAAAAAAATCTAAATCCTAAACTCGAAAACCCTAATCAAAATTTTAAAAAACCTAAACCTTTATAATATGTCTAAACCCGAAATCCAAAAAATCCTGAAAACCCTGAACCAAAAAAACAACTCGAAACTTTTACAACCGAAACCCGAACCCGACCTAAAAACCCTAATAAAATCTTTAAAATACCGATATTTTTTTAATATGTCTAAACCCGAAAACCCAAAATCCAAAAAATCCGGAAAACTCTGAACTAAGAGCATCTCCATCGGTTTATACCGTAGTTTGAGTCTCTCACATATATTTATTTTAAAAGATAATTAATTTTTTTTTTTAAAAAAGAAGCCAGCCAATAATATAATGCCACCTTTGACTATAGTCTCTCATTCTCTTTGATACCGTCTCGTTATCACACTTTTCCAAATTCTCTTTCCTCCTTTTTCATTTATTTTTATTTTTTTAATGGATAGAGATTATGTGAGAGACGCCCGCTGGAGATGCTCTAAACCCAAAAAAAACTCGAACCCAAACCAAACATAATTTTTCAAAAAAAACCGAACGGAAATCCACAATTTGATATAAATTAGACGTATTTCTATTTCACTATTGGAAATTTTGCAAATATCATTCGATCATATTCTATTGATTTGGTATTATCGATAGATTATGTTAAAAAAAAATTTTGCAGATTTTGAAGAGCTGGAAAACAGAAGTTTTCTTAACCATCAGTTTGTTTTAAGTTATTATTCTTGTATCCAAACAATTTTTTTCCATTTATTCTTCTATCCAAATAATTTTTTCTCTTGTTCTTATATCCAAACAACTTTTTTCCATTTATTCTTCTATCCAAATAGATGTTTCTCTAATTCTTGTATCCAACTAGAGTACCCGCACGTTTGTGCGGTGTGACGTTGTTGTTTTGTGTAGAAAATTTAAACCCTAAATCCGAACCCGACAAAAAACCCTAATCAAAAAATTTAAAAACCCAAACTTTTTTAATAGGTCTAAACATGAAAATCCGAAATCAAAAAAATCCCGAAAACCCTGACTGAACAAAAAAAATCTGGAAACTTTTTCACCCGGAACCCGACCCCAATACCTAATCAAAATTTTAAAATACTCAATTTTTTTAATATATCTAAACCCGAAAACCAGAAATCTAAAAAATCCGGAAAACCCTAAACTGAAAAAAAAAATTGAACCTAACCCGAACAGAAATTTTCAAAGAAACCCGAACAATTTCTATATCTCTATATATATCTCTATAAAATTATGTCTCAGATTTTCACCCAAACCCGAACTTGTCTATAAAAACCCGAAAATCCAAAAAGCATATTCTATTGATTTGGAATTATCGTTAGATTATGTTAAGTTTTTTTTTTGCAGATTTTTAAGAGATGGAAAACGGAAGTTTTCTAAACCATCGGTTTATTTTAAGTTATTATTCTTGTATCCAAACAATTTTTTCCATTTATTCTTCTATCCAAATAGATTTTTCTCTTATTCTTATATCCAAACAACTTTTGTTTCCATTTATTCTTCTATCCAAATAGATGTTTCTCTAATTCTTGTATCCAAACATTAGAATGTACTTCTCAATTAATAATATAAAGATAAAGATTGTAATATGTTTTGATTAATTTCTATGGATTTCTAAAACTGTTAAAAACACTAAACAGTTTAAAAATCAGCCATTTGTTCATTTATTAACTAAGATATTAAAGTTTGATTAGTAAAGGATTTTTTTTTAATAAAAATATTCCAAATTGAGAAGATTTGGTATAGTGTGTACACGTTAAGAGTTTGTGAAATATACTATTCTGCTGGATGAGTATTATTTTCTGGATTAGATAGATCTTGAGCAAAGTTATTAATTGTTTGGTTTTCTTAAAAACAAGCTTTGAGGAAGTGCATGTCCCCTTCTGTGCTCTACTAGGCCCAAAACTTTAATCATCCGGTTTTTGTTTTGTCCACTTGAGTACCAATGAGTAAAACGTACCTTGAACAACAAGTTATTCTAGGTTCTCTGTTGATTCCATGAATCGGTTTGATTTTGAGTCGGCGGTTTAACTATAAAGACAAAGCAAATTCGAAAGCCAATAGAAAAAGAATTGCCAAACTAATCATGTATTCATGTGTTAAGAATTTAGAACAAAAAAACTCAACGGTATTATAACGTTAATAATTGAAATCGATAAAATCTCAAGAGAAACAAATATCATAAAGAGGTCTCAAAGTAATGAAGCGGTTGAACACACAGTTACAAAAGCATCATATTATCAACATAGTCTAGAAAGATGCGAGGACTGTAATTTGGATCCTTATTAAGCTCTTCAAATCCTTGAATATTGACTCTTGTAAATGTCTTCTTCTCGATATTGTAGTAGATAGTGCCGGCCCAATATATTATGGCGCCTAAAGCCTATTAATTTTTTTAGCCCATTAAAATAAAAATCAACAAGATTCCCACTATGCTACTACTAACTTTTACTAATCTGGCGCCCCTAAATCTTTATTAACTTTTGGCGCCTAAAGCACAATGTTTTATGGACTTTAGGTCAGGGCCGGCCCTGGTAGTAGACAATGTAGAAAGGGTTTGTACCACGGTGCGGCGATAACACAATTTCACCTGCACCGGTCGTCCATCCAACAAAGTAAAGATAATTCCTTAACGGTGCGCTTATTGTTTTGCACCATATATGGTTTCCAGCATCTTCGTCTAAAACCCACAACACAATTTGATGACCATCTTTTACTAATACCCCTAAGTTACCTTTGTAGTTGATCAAAATCCCATGTGGAATTCCTTCATGCAACTTGATACTCATGAACTTCTCAGAGCTAAAGTCAAAGCAAACTATCATACAAGATCTTCCAACGTAAGCTCCGTAATACAAAACACCATTTATGCATGTATCACCATTTATGCGTAATCCACTACGTAAAGAATAACGGAGATTGCATTCAATCGATCTCCACAAACGTTTTCCAGTAGTACTCCTCAATGTCGAAACCCAATGATTATCAGGTTCTCCATACATGGTACACAACACTTTGAATTGTTTGTTGATTGGATCATAGCCAAAGAAACATTTTTTTAAACCTGTAGATTTCACTTTGGGTAAGGCTACGGACTCTCTTTCTCCAGTGAGAGGGTTATAAATCACCCACACCTCGCTTTCCCATTCACGAAGACAGACCAATCCACCGAGAGATAGTCTGATGTCAGATGGAATGTAATTGGGAAAACACTTATTATAACGGGTGTCTACAAGAGTGGAGCTCTCAAGTACTGGATTATGAGGTTGAGGTGAAGAGAAGAAGAATAACTCTTTATCAACTTTTACGCCAAACAAGAGACGGGACGAGATACAGATTTGGTGTGGAACAGCTCAGTGAAACCAGGAAGGCTAGGTATGGATGCCCATAATTTAGATACGCAACGAAACCTAGCTATTGACTTTGCAGGGACTCGAGAGAATATATCTATGAAGATATCAGATGGGATTGGTTCTGAGTATTCTCTTACCGAGTTTGAAGATTGTGTGGCCAATACTAGATCATGCTGCCTCCATATTTTTCATGGCAGCTGTTTCAAACCCTAGAGTCGCTTTCAGAGCTTTACACACTAAGTCACTAACGAAATCGACTTCGACGGCTTTCTTCTTCTTTCCTCGATTTTAAACTGATACACAACGATCCTAAATGGGCTCTATGTGGCCCCCACTTTTTGACCCAATATCGAGTTGGAATTTGAGATACAAAATTTCACTCAAAACGTTTCTTTTCTTCTAAAAATTTAAACATAAATGTGAACGACATACAATTTTAATTTGCTTTTCATTTCACTCAAAAACTGTTGGATAGGAAAATAGTGAAAAAAAAAAATCCAATGGAATAAAATAGAGAAAAAACAGAAGTAATTAAGCTTTCAATCAACATCCCCTTTGGAAAAAAAAATTGAAGCAACTAAGCTTTCTTCAGCAGTACTACTTGGCAGTAATATTTTGAAGTAATGCATCAAAAAGTGTTGAGCATGATCAGTGTATCTTATGTGAAATTATTTAGAGAACTAGAAGTTACAGCTGGTTTTGAAACCTTGTGTCAGTGGTTTTAAATGCTTAAAAGATGGGAACATGATGTTTTCTTGTTATCCACGTAACTGAAACAGGGTCAACGCTTTTAAATCTTAAAAGACAAAGCAAATAGAAAATAGGAATTCCCTAACGTAACGTAACTAAGATGATCATGTTTTGAGAATGTAGAACAAAACTTAACAATATCATAAAGAGGTCTCTCAAGCAATGAAGCGGTTGATGAACACAGTTACAAAAGCATCATATTCTCTCTACATAGTCTATAAAGATGCGAGGAGCGAAATTTGGATCCTTATAAATCTCTTCAGGTCCCAGAAAATTGACCCTTGTAAAAGTGTTCCTCTCGATATTGAAATAGAATAGGTGGAAAGGGCTTGATTGACGGTACGGCGATAACACAATCTCACATGCACCGGTCATTCCAACAATGTGAGCACGGATTCCGACCTCATCGTATAATGAGCTTAACACTACGCTTTTCCTTTTGGACCATTTATGGTTTCCAGCATCTTCTTCTAGAACCCACAACACAACTCCATACTCATGTTTTACTAATAACCCTAAGTTACCTTTGTAGTTGATCAGAGTCCCATCTGACATTTCTTCATTTATCCAAATAAAGCTGAATTTCTCAGAGCAAAAGTCAAAGGAAACTATCATATTACATCTTCCAGAGTGAGCTCCGTAATACAAAACGTCGTTTATCCATATTTCATGACGTAAGGATATTCCAGTGAGCATGGGATGTTGGTGACTACATTCAATCGATCTCCACACACGTTTTCCAGTACTCCTCAATGTCAAAACCCAATGACCATCAGGTTCTCCATACGTTGTACACAAGACTTTGAATTGTTTGTTGATGGGATCATAGCCAACATAGCTTCTTCCATTACCACTCTTGGCTTTCACTTCGGGTAAGGTTATGGACTCTCCCGTGACGGGGTTACAGATCACATGCACATCGCTTCCCCATTCATGAAGAGAGACCAATCCACGGTGAGGTGGTCTGATGCCAGATGGAAGATAATTGAGAAAACACCTATCATAACGGGTGGCTACAAGAGTAGAGTTGTCAGCTGGATTTTGAGGTTGTGGTGAAGAGAAGAAGAATAACTCTGTATCAACTTTGATGCCGAACAAGAGCCGTGGACGAGCTAAAGAATTAGTGAGGAACAGCTCCGTGAAATAAGGAAGGCCAAGTGTGGATGACCAGAATTTAGATAAGCAACGAAACCTAAATATTGACTTTGCAGGGACTCGAGAGAATATATCTATAAGGAGATCAGTTGGGATCGGGTCTGTGTATGCTCTTACCGAGTTCCAAGATTGTGTGGTCAATAAAAGATCATGCTGCTCCAGATTTGTCATGGCGGCTGTTTAATTTAAAACCTAGAGTCAGTTTCAGAGCTTACACACGAACGAAATCGACTTCGGTGGCTTTCTTTTTCATTGAACTTACTTTTATTATACGCAACCATCCTAAATGGGCTCTAAACGGCCCAATACTTTAATCACCCCGTTTTGTAAACCGGAATGTATTTGTTCTAGATAACTTCCCTCGTCATAACATGCTTGATTCCTTTGAAGGCATTTTTTACTCGTTTATATATTTCCGGTTTAGTTATCTTTGTTTCTGAAAACAAATTTAAAACAGTTTCATCTTCCTATTTTATCTCTTACTCTCTATCATTCATCTTTCATCATCAAATCTGGGGTTGTATGCCCAATCCATAAACCTGTTAAACTACAACTTGCATGATCTTTTTTTTTTGGGTTTTAATGTGAAGATTTTTATCCTCTTGGATAAAAGGAAACTCCATTGACGCTCCTTCAAAGCTCCGAAAAATTGCAGGTCATGCAACCATCTACCATATCTGGAGGCAAAGAAATAATGTGCTTCATAATCAGCTTTCACTACCACCGACCACCATCTTCAAAGCAGTTGACCGCGAGATCCGAAACATTATCACTTCTAGAAGGCACAGGAAGCAATTCTGCAACCTGATGTTGAGTTGGTTGCTTTAATTAGTACCCGTATTTCCCTTTTTTGTATTTTATGTTGCCCTGTTTTTTAATCTTTTTTGCCAAGGCTTCATAGGTAGGTCTACGTTTGTAAAACCTTACATTTCATTTTAATGATATTAACATTCCTAGCAAAAAAAAATGTGAAGATTTTATTACCAAAAAAGCCTACTACAAAATACAATAATACGTGCCATTGGGATTTACTCGCTTTATATTTTTGTTTAAACTCAATAAATATGTGGTTCAGAAACGAAAACAAGAACCAATTCTTAAAATTTTATCTTTTTCCTAATAAGATCATGCAAGTTTTTTTGGCGTTCGTTCCATTTGGGTAAGTATGTATAGGTAAGGGTTCCTTATTATCAGTATCAAACTCTTTCTAACTAAGAAGAATTGAACTTATCGTAGAAAAGGTTGTCTTATTACAATGCCAGAAAAAACACAAACCGAAACACAAGCACAAAGCTTTATATAGTTGCAACATGAAGAGGTAAAGGAGCAGCAAAATAAACTTCAATAGCCAACAGGTCAGAGTCACTAGACCTCCCATGAAAACCAGCTAGAGCATTGCCTCCATCTTGAACCTTGAATTCTTGTCCTAAAACCGCTCCAAATAGGTCAGAGCTTCTCCCCTTTGAGGTACTGAAAACCAATGATGAAATTGCTGAAATTTGATGATTGACAATGTTTATATATGTCCCCTTGACAGATGTGATATATTCATCTACATCCTCCAGCTCAAACTGCATAAAAAAATGGATTGGTACAAGTGTCTCAGTTATTATATCCCTGTGTGGAGAATAGAATCAGAATTAGAATTAGAATTATTACCTATGATCTTCAAGTCATAGTCGAAATTTATACACCCAACCAAAGAGCTGCCGATCCGAAAAACGTATATATTTGGGCAGCTAATCTAGTAGTTGGAATCTGAGCACAATATGCTCCAAGAGAATGGAGGTTTTCGTGTCCATGAAACCCTAAGAGCTTATGCCCTTTGGCCCTTGCAATTGACTGAGAACAAAACATCACGATTGAAAAAAAATTGCACAAATCTGGAACAAAAATTAAAAGGATAATTTAACTAGCATATTGGGTATGCACCATAACTCAAGCATCATGAAATATCATACCTATGGACTATGGTTCCACTCTAAAAGTGTTTGATTTTTTACCCACTAGCGTTATGCATTGACATTGTATTTTCTGGTAGGTGATTTGAGAAAATTAGTAAAGCTATATAAATTCTGAATTGTGGTAAATAGAAATATAATTTTCAGTATGGAAGCAATACTTTAAAGTTAATTTTGTGGTATTTTTTTTTTTATTGCTTTGATTCGTTTCATAGTATCTTTTATGGTTTTACTTTGATTCATTTCCGATAATCTTAATGATTTCAGTTTTGCGTATTTGTTACTTTTAGTATCAAGCAAATTATCTTTTATTTGTGATTTGTCAATTTAGAGATCAGACAAGTTGTTTTTTAAATGTGATTTCTAACCAAACTATATTCTTTCAAGTATGTCTTACTTTGTTAGTTTCCAATTTTTCGACAATCTTTTTATAGCTTGAAAAATTGCTCGGTTTCATCAATTAGGCCAAAAAAAATACTGTAACAGCTGCTTCGTTAGGCTTTGGAGAGAGCATAGTTTTAATATTTCTCATCAAATACAACTAGAACTATTAATATAAGTAAAGCATACTAATAAGTAGTTATTTCCTGAAACCATCCCCACAAATCTTTTGATTTTACGATACAACGTACAATGGTTTTGATTGTTTGGATCTTGTATGGATAATGGATTAAACTACTTATCGTCATTGATTTTAAGATTTCCAATGTTTTAATTTCGCCAAATGGTCTCGGAACACATTTTAAATTCGTTAAACCAAGATACCGTTGAATATGAAAACGACGAAATACAATAAAAATCGACCGGTTTTACTTAACCGATTTCGT
Organism: Microthlaspi erraticum; assembly: GCA_902728155.2. NCBI lineage: Eukaryota > Viridiplantae > Streptophyta > Magnoliopsida > Brassicales > Brassicaceae > Microthlaspi > Microthlaspi erraticum. The sequence goes on along the minus strand of CACVBM020001419.1, from coordinate 5,803 downwards.
TAAATACTTTTGACTTTCGCGCCAACAAAAAAAAAAGTAGTCTTTTTGCGACTTCCAAGCGAAATCAATGTCCGCCGTAAAATCTGTCTCCTCCTTCAGGCTCGCCTCTCTCCTCCGCTGTGAGAATGATCCCTCCGCCGCCATTAAGCTTTTCCGAAACCCTGATCCAGAACCAACGAACCCAAAAAAACCCTTCGATTACTCGCTTCTTTGCTACGATCTCATCATCACCAAACTTGGCAAATCCAAGATGTTTGACGAGCTAGATCAAGTCCTCCTCCAGCTCAAAACCGATACTCGGATCGCTCCCATGGAGATTATATTCTGCAATGTGATCAATTTCTACGGCCGTGGAAGTTTACCCAGTCGTGCGCTCCTACTGTTCGACGAAATGCTTCAATACCGTTGCGAACCCACTTTGAAATCCGTCAACTCTCTGTTGAGTGCGCTCATAAAGTGTGGAGCTTTCGACAAAACGAGAGAAGTTCTCTCGAGCATTGAGTAAGCCCGGGGGGGGGGGGGGGAGGAGGGGGGGGGGGGGGGGGGGGGGCGGGGGGGGGTGGGGCGGGGGCGGGGGGGGGGAGGGGGCGGTGGGAAGGCGGGGGGGGGGGGGGGAGGGGCAGTGGGGGGGCGTGTGGGAGCTTTCGACAAAACGAGAGAAGTTCTCTCGAGCATTGATAAATTCGGTAAGCCCGACGCTTGTACGTACAACATACTGATCCATGGATATTCTCAGAGCGGCTGTTTCGATGATGCCTTGAAGTTATTCGACGAAATGGTCAAGAGAAAGGTGAAGCCCAGTGGCGTAACATTCGGGACGCTGATTCACGGGCTGTGCAAGAATCTCAAGGTGAAGGAAGCGTTGAAGATGAAGCAAGACATGTTAAAAGTGTATGGAGTTTCTCCCACTGTTCACATTTATGTATCGTTGATCAAAGCTCTGTGTCAAGTTGGTGAATTGAGTTTTGCGTTTAAGCTGAAAGATGAGGCGTACGAAGGAAAGATCAAAGTAGACTCAGCTATTTACTCTACGTTGATTAGCTGTGTTATAAAAGCTGGAAGGTCAAACGAGGTCTCAGGGATTTTGAAAGAGATGGAAGAGAGAGGATGCAAGCCTGACACGGTGACTTACAATGTACTGATTAACGGGTTCTGCGTTGAGGATGATTTGGAATCAGCGTATCGAGTTTTGGATGAAATGGTTGAAAAGGGTTTGAAACCAGATGTTATCAGCTACAATGTGATACTTGGAGCTTTGTTTAGAATCCAGAACTGGAAAGAAGGGACTTACTTGTTTGAAGATATGCCTCGGAGAGGTTGCGTTCCAGATATCTTATCTTACAGGATAGTTTTCGATGGGCTTTGCGATGGTTTACAGTTCGAAGAAGCAGCGGTTATCTTGGAGGAAATGGTTTTCAAAGGCTACAAGCCTCGCAGTGATAGGCTTGAAGGGTTTCTGCAAAGGCTATGTGAGAGTGGGAAGATGGAGATTCTTGGGAAAGTTGTCAGTAGCTTGAATAAAGGGAATGATGTTGATGCAGATGTTATGATGCGTACAAGAACCGAGTTTCTATCAATTGATCCAGCAAAACGAGCTCCATATCCGTTGTTGGAGTCTAGACATAAAGTTGATGGTGCTATCTAAGAGTGTAAAGATATAAACACACCAGGATCAGGAAAAGAGAGAGTTTGTCATCTAGGAAACATATCTAAGAGTCTATTGATTTGTTGTAATCATATCGATCAGAGTTTTTGTAGAATTTGCAGACAAACATGAAGCATATTCTTGAATTTGTTGGAAGACAAACATTGCTATTAGACATGTTAATATAGACTTTTCTTGATAGGTTTGCTAAACATTGGAATAATCAGAATTTAAAATATTGACCGATTAGGAAAAAAGAAAAGAAAAGTGCATAAACATATGATATTTACGACAAAATCGTATTAACGTCGATGATCGGTTAAGTGGTTATTTCGAATTCATAATCTTATTTACTATATGAATTTAGTATTGCAAACCAAAGCATGTGTTCCTCTAATTATTTCTCCTTGTTGATTTTGAGTTTTGCCATTTACATCTTGATTGACATCGTCTCAAGTGGGAAGGTTGTAGTAAATGGTAAAATCGATACGTAGTGGGACTTTCTATACGTAGTAGTAAATGGTACACAACACTTTGAACTATTGATATTGTTATTGGAAGAAAAAAAAAGAAAAAACAGAAGTAATTATGCTTTCAATCGACATCCCGTTATTGAAAGAAAAAAAATGGAAGCAATTGAACTTTTGTCTCTCAAGTGCTTGATTTTTTTTTTTTTTTTTTTTTGTGTCTCTCAAGTGCAACGTTCTAGCGTTGGATTTTTTTTTTTGTTGACATTAATTTTAAATTCAATTCAAAAGAAGAAAAAAAATCTAACGTTGGCTTCCTGGATTCTTAGGTGGTATCCCCGAATCCAACAGCTGTTGCATTTTTTGGTCCTCAGGCAAAGGCGGACCTACTTGAACCAACAATGGTTCAAATGACACACATTAAATTTTAATTTTTTGGTTAAAAGCTTCTGAATTTATTAATTGAACCAGGTTAATTTTTGAGGTTGACACCCTATTAACTACAACCTAATGCTTTTGGTTCACTAAATCTTTATTAAAAGTCCATCATACACTAAATATGAGACTTGTTTTTACCTAAAGAAAATATAAATTGCTAATATGTAAAGCCCAAATAGCCTAAACCTACATCATCACAAATTTTTACCAAGGAACGTAAAGTGTTTTTATGTAAAATATTATGTATTTTTACAAAAAAAATTATTAATATTAATATTTTTATGTTTTTGACCCCGGTAAAAAAATATTCTAGGTCCGCCACTGTCCTCAGGCGGTATCACCGGCAGCTCTCGCCTCACTAGTTTCTTGATTGCTGCTATCTTTTCGTCTGCTACGTCTTGCTCTGTTACATTTCCATTTGCCTGACCCAATGCCGGCAGAGGCATCATCAAGTTTTCTTCTCTTAGCCGCAATCTGTTCTTCGATAGCGCCAAGACGATTTTCCTTCATCTTTCGATAACACCCAAGAGCAACCCAAACATGAAACCGTTTAATCAACCCGATTCTGGCAAATATCCACCCAAGCAAAATCACAACTGAAACGGGACAAGAAGAGGCAGCGACGATGATGGCAATCATGTGTTTTGTGGTGCCCTCCGCAATAGAAGCATCTCACCTCTATACAAAACACTCTAATGTGGCCGGACTTGCGAACCAGTGTACGTTTGACACATAGCACATGTATAGAAGATGATATAGTGACGAAAACATCACGATTGGAAAAGAATTGCACAAATTTGGTACAATGCCTTAACTCAAGCATCATGAAATATCCTACCTCTTGTTCCACTTAAGAGTGTTTGATTTTTTACCCACTAGTGTTATGCATTGACATTGTATTTTCTGGTACGTGATTTGAAAAACTTAGTAAAATTATCCAAATTCTGAATTATGGTCAATAGTTACATATAATTTTCAGTATGCAAGCAATACCTAGTTAAGTAAGAGAGAGCATCAATCAAATATGCAGGTTGTGAGAAGGATCCCATCGGGCCAATACGTAGCCGACTTTGTAAAATGACTACCATTTGATTATAAATTTTTGGGAAGTTGATGAATATGACCTTGGAAAGTTAGTTAATAACTACAATAACTCTTGTAAATTCAAGTGGCTTAAACAGATTTTTTTCCCGATTTTACCCTTATTTCTTTGGTGACAAAAAACGTATTTACGAAAGTGCCATTAATGAACCGGGATAATAAGTCTACAAAAGACGTTTTCCAAAATAAGTCTACAAGAATAAATCTACAAACAATGACCGTAGAGTTATTATGAAAATTGTAGACTAATTTTTCGATTTGTAGATTTATATCGTCTTGTAGATTTATCTCTTATTCGTAGACTTTTGTTTGTAGATTTATTTTTAGTTTCCGTAGACTTAATTAAGTTTGTAGAGTTATTTTATTATTGTAGATTTATGTTTGTAGACTTAATTCATATTGCAGTAGACTTTTAAAAAATGTCAAAGTCGAAGTGGCATTTTGTAGATTTATTAATAAATTTGTAGATTTATTGTTGTGTAGCCGTAGATTTATAGTTTTCTTGTAGACTTATTTGTTTTGGCCGTAGATTTATTTTTATGTTTATGTTACGGTAGACTTAGTTTACATTACTGTAGATTTATACATTGTCTTGTAGATTTGTTTATTTGACAGTAGATTTAAGGAACATGCTAACTTTCCGTTTATGTTATGGTAGATTTATTTTCTTTGATTGTAGATTTATTGGTGCACAGGTAGATTTATTCATTGTTGTGGTAGACTTATTTATAACAATTGCAATGATCATAGACTTTTATTTGTATATAACAACAGACGTAAACTTAGATGTAATGGTTGTAGACTTTTGTTTGTATATTACAATAGTAGTAGACTTAATTTACTGAGCGTAGATTTATTTAAAACAATTGCAATGGCCGTAGACTTTTATTTGTTTATTACCACATAAGTAGACTTACTTCGTTGAGTGTAAACTTATTAATAGCAATTACAATGGTCGTAGACTTTTGTATCTATAGTACAATAATATTAGTGTGGGTTCGGAAAACCACACTCAAAATTTATGTGTATTTTGTAGGGAGAAATTGCCTGTGGAATCAGAGGTTAGATTCTGATGTAAGTCGAATGATTCGTAGACAAATATTTGACGAAATCGGACTTAGGCTAATCGAATAAAGTGGTTACAAAACCGGCCTAAAAGACCATGTAAAACACTAGGATTCGACTAAGCAAAAGAGATGGAAATGAGGTGGTGGCTGCGCTCGTGTAACGAGCTGCCTACGTACCCTGTTTTAGGGATCAAGCCAGAACGTAGTTCGATTGTAAGTTGTTCTCTATTTCGAGTCGTTTTCTGAAGAGAAATGACCACGAAAAGAGCTAAAGGGGTGTGAAGATGACGATAAATCTCAGGTTATCGGAGTGATCCGAAGGTAAGAGATTATGTCAAACTTCTGCCGGAAGTGATTTCCGGCTAGAAAGATCAGGGCTTTCTGGGATTATCTCAAAGACCAAGGATAAGATCGAAGAGAAAAGGATGAGAATATCTCAAGACAAAGAAGTGAGAAGATGTTTTCTAGAAAGGAACTTATCAGAATTGTCTCTCAAAGAGAAGATTAAACTTTCTCGGAAATGGAACTTATGCCTTGTGATCAAGAATCGTCCTCCTTTTATAGCTCCGAAGTAGATCGCAACCTCCTCCGCGTATCTCGTCCACGTGCAACTACCGATCCCGCTATTTCCGGATCTGAACGTCGAAGCGAGATTCTCGTTTGACTCGTTCAAACTCAGCTTGCGGACTTGACTCCGTCGAGCTAGAGCTCGACTTCGTCTTCACAAGTAGCTCGGACAGTAAACAGCTGGATTTTGGACAAGGATACTTGGTGGGCTCGAGGTCATTTTACTGGGCCTGAGTGGACTTATCTTGACCTTAGGACTTAGGTGATGGGCCTTATGGGCCGGATTTCTGGAGGGAAATCCAGGTCCAACAATAGCCCCCCAGCTCATTAAGTGAGTATAATCAACTTAATGAGCGGTAGGTTGTTTTAAATTGTCCCGCAGTCCCGTCGAACTAAATCATGACTTTGAATGTCATTAGAGATCGATGGTCGCAAACGGGAAGGCGAAAGATCTTTGAGATCTTGCCGTTGAATGATAGTTTCACCTTGAAAGACAAGGTAATTGAAACAACCAACAT